>RCWM02001074.1:0-131896 GCA_003667255.2 Euschistus heros
AGCTGATATCCCAACACATCCTAACACTATCCTCACAACCTATGCTGATGACACCAGCGTGTTATCAGTCAATGAAGATCCATTTGCTGCATCCCAGACACTCCAGTCACACATCACTTCTCTTGAAGAATGGTGTCATAACTGGAGAGTTAAGATAAATCCTAGCAAATCCCAACAAATAACCTTTACCCTCCGTCGAAAACCTACCTCATCCTGTCCTCCTGTATCCTTTAATAGTGTACCGCTAAATAATGTGGAACAAATACGATACCTTGGATTTCATCTGGACAAGAGACTTACCTGGAACCCTCATACTAGATTGAAAAGACAAGAAGCTGCACGTCGATTTCGACTGCTACAACACTTACTTGACAAACGTTCAAACCTCCCGATTCACTATAAGAAACTAATCTATATGACGATTATCAGACCTATTTGGACATACGGTATAGAGTTATGGGGATCCACCAAACCATCGAATTCTTCCCGCATCCAATCACTCCAATCCAAAATCCTTCGAAAAATCCTTAATGCTCCTTACTTTGTCACAAATGAAGTAATCCACAATGACCTTAATATCCCTTATGTCGCTGATTTGGCTCGAACCAGATACCTCTCCTTTCATAATAAACTTACTCCGCATCCAAATCCACTTGTTGCACAACTTGCTTCCCATTCCATTCCTGGGAATCCTCCGAGGCGCCTGAAAAGAAGATGGCCTCGGGATCTTCTTCTTTTGTAAATTTCATTAGAGTACTACCAATGGGTAGTTTCTCTACAAGACTTAATCATGTTATCATATTGTATTGTATACAGCACATTTACTGGATGTATTTTCTAATACAGTTGTAAATTTCAATTAATAAAAGATTAAAAAAAAAAAAAAAAAAATACTTGTAATTTATTTTCTATTCCTCCGGTTTGATCATTCCTAAATTAGTGCGTCCAGTTCAATCTATTCTGACTATTGGTGTAAAATAAATAGGTTTATATGTTCTTTTGGAATGAATTCAAGGAAAATATTAAAGATAAAAATGGGGGAAAAATTTAAAAGGTACCTGGACAAAGTAAACACATTCGGCGCCTATACAACTCTCGTAGTTTGAATACAAAAGGACGCGACCAAACTGTGCCGCTGCTGAGAGCAGACTGGTTCCTACTTCCCCCCACCACCACCTCATCATGTTACCACTATCTCTAGTATTATCTATCAAATAAGATAATGTAAATTGAGTATATATATGCATTAAATATCTTTAAATTTACATACCTACTGATTATCGGATATTTTTCTGGTGAACGAAGATTTAAAAAAATATATATATAAAAATAAATTTAAAAAATCGGTGAGTGGCTGTCATGGACACGGCGCACAGTGGTCCAGGACGCGAAAAAACTCTTATTTCTCGAGGTTCAAAATACATCTATTGAGTATTATATTTGAAAACAAGAATAATAAACGCAATTATTTCGATGAGTTAAATAGTCGAGATCTGGTTATTCGTTTACACAAGGACGTTGAAAGTATAAATTGGTAATGAAACAATGGCTGTGAAATTTGACTCGTGATTTTTTATTATTAATAGAATTCCTTTGAAATTCGTTTACAAATTCATATTAGATTCATGTTATAATTCATATCAGGATGAATTCATATTATATTTCATATACTCTGTACATTTGCTTTCCTGGAAGTATTCGTATTTTCAAAATCCAGCTTATAATAATTATGCTATAATTTTTTACCAAAGTTTAACTTGTTTGCGCCGCTGTGCGCCGTCTTCTGGCAATGATAAATCAATTCAGTAGGCATCACTGTACACAATGAAACCGTTTTCAAGTGCGGCATTCTGCGGCTCTGACCTACAAATCATTAAGATTGGGAATAAACGTGGTCCATTAACCTACGTATTATATTGCCATGTTTACAAGCAAAATTTCAATATCTCTTACACTAGACATCGTCAGTCTGACCTCGACGACAAGCAAGGAGATGAAAGCCATGCAGTTCCTCAGACGTCCACGTGAACGTTTGGCAATTCCACCAGCGCTGCTGTTCTTTCCTCGATGCTCAATTTAATGTGTGGAAATATTCAAAATATTGAAATTAAAGTTGTAAGGTTGACTAATAAAAAGCTTTTGAAATTGAGATGGTTAAAAAAGATAATATCCCCAAAGTGGGTGTAACTTTAAGCGTTGGCGGGAATTCCTAGGTAAAACCGGGATTTTTTTATGCTAGGGGACGGGTAATTTTTGATTGGAGCATTGGCATTATCTTTCCCCTTACTTAAGGTTAAATGATAAAAATGGAAAACATTAAATTGAGTTACCTTGATCTATTGGATTTAATTTTACGCAACGATCGTGACATTGACAAGTGTATCCGGGAAGTTCTTATGACAAAAACTAATAACCCTACTTTGATTCACTGGAAGAATCCACGACCTGGATCTACATTTTCGCTGACCCTGAAATCCGAATTTGTCAAAAAAACACCTGATGCCATTAGAAAAGAAGTTCAAAGTGTGAATGATGAAATTTTAGTACTGACTGTATCAAATATTATTTTGAACAACCGAATTTTTCATGGTGTTAAGTATGATTGATGAAAAGGTAGCACAGGCAGTTACAAAGACGTCATCAATGTCGGTATGCCCTATATGCTGTGCAAAACCATCTGAAATGAACAATCTTGAAATTATACGAAGCAAATATAATTCTGAAGAAGCAATTATACTTGGCCTTTCACCATTGCATGCACGGATCAAGTTCATGGAATGTATATTGCAAATCTCGTATAACCGTTCATTTGAAAAGTAGAGAGTAGACAAAAACACACAACAAGAGAGAGAAGCATTAAAAAGTAAAATAAAGGATAAATTTAAGAGATTGCTGGGTTTGAATGTGGACGTTGTTAAACAGGGTATGGGGACGACAAATGACATGTTTTAACACAATTTTTTTTATGTATTTTAATCAAGCTTATATTCTAGATGATTTTCACTTCAACATCCTGGAAACTTATAACTCAACACTTTCAATTTATAAAATAACCATTATATTCCATTACCAAACGATAGATTGAATAAAATGGGTTAGCAACATCCAATGTCGTGAACCACACGATTTTCGGATATTTTTGAGAATATCTCAAAAACTGTAAGTCCGATCGGCTCCCGACCAGATTCAATCGATTCAGGGATGAAATTTACATGAGGGATAGCAAAAACTGAAAACATAAGAAATACATGTTGGGATATATAGAGTTTTTTCGCCAAATTAGCTACTCTGGACCACTGTGCGGCGGCCGTGTGTTGTACGTGAATACGTTTATGTAACGGGTTATATTTTTTGAATAAAATATTTTAAATAATTAATAAACTTATATTGTAACACAATAATTATTAATTGCTGGTCTGTGATACGAAAAGTACGACAAACAAGATACATCGAGATTTCTGGTAAACGTTCAGTCAATACAGGTATTACCTAACGTTGTTGGAGAGGTTTCAATGTAAGACAAATTGAACTCGCTCAGCATGAATTCGGACAATGAGCGGTTTTGTGAGACATCAACATTAAAGCCTCCAACTATCATAGTATCGTATCTAACCGTATAACCGTAATTGCTTATAATGTTAGCGATGTTTTTTGAATATTTCAACAACGATCGTAACAAAAAGAGTTTAATTTCTGCTTATACTGTGCCCGGGTGGATATACACCCATCCGAGTACGAATTTGATGATGCCATTGGCCATTACGTTTACTAGATTGACCTCACCAGTTGTTGCAACTTTCTTTTCCAAATAAATTTCCGAAAAGTCAATGTTAACTCTATTACAATTAGTAAAGCTATTGATGTTGATGATACCGCTACCAATGATGTAGTTGCAATTCATCTGTTCTTAGAGGTATTACAATATGATCTCAGATCAAACCTTGGGATATTCACTGGCATGGAATTTTCCACCTAGGTTTCGCTGATTGCTAAATAATCAGACTGGTTGGTGATTGTATCACTCAGTAGAGATGTCTTCTGGGTGCGCGACCAAGCTTTGTGCTAAATTACGGTAATAATTATAAAACAATTGCTGATCAGAAAAACTATCACAAAATTTTTGATTATATTTTTTTATTCTAACACCTCATTATATTCACTGTCACTACTTTAAACTAATGTCTTATTATAAATCGGTAGGTTTGGACGACAGCTGACTATTAAAACTTAAACGAGCATCGTAGCTTCTCCGAGTCAAAATTTAAACTGATTGCAAATCTTGATACGCATCAAAATACCTCAAAATGTACGTTCCCGGCACTGCTTGACTCTGTCATATGGTGTTTTATTATTACCATTCGATTGCTCTTGAGAAGCCCTTTCCAACCGTATACGATCTCTGTATTTGGTTTTGGCTTTTCGACGGATATGGACCGACTTTATATATTTTTTATTCTCACACCTTATTATATTCACTGTCTCTAATTTAAGCTAATGTTTTATATACATTCGACAGATGTTGATGACAGCTGACGATTAAAACTTAAACGAAGATCGTGGCTTCTCCGAGTCCTAAATATTAATAATAAATAAATAAATATAATAACATAAGATCCTCTGATCTGGTGTCGCTTTATTGACAGTTTTCCTTTATTTTCTATTAAACAATAATTTTTTTTTTTGCTTTTTATTCTAATGAAGAGTTTATTATGTTTAGAATGCACATTTACATTAAGGGGCTGTAAAAATGTTTTATTTAAACAAGTAACTGATTTGTATGCCAAATGAGAACACCATGTTTTTTCAGTTTCAAAAGTGAATTTCTTCATGAAATTGAAACAAAATCATTACGTTTAACATATCAATCGAAAGCTGATTAAGTTTGCAAGTTTTTGTGAGATTTGCAGTTTTGTGGATAGTTTTTTCGAAAAACTGTGAGTGTTGAAGTAATATAAGACATTATGACTTCCACAAATAAGGTGAAGATCAAGCTGTTCTTTAGATACCAAGTTTGTAAAATTCAAGGTTACAGGTACTCTGCCTTTATAGATAATTTAATGCTAAAACCGAAAATGTGGTCAAAATTTGAAAAATGATTTAAACAAAATGGAGATATTACAGCTTTTATGGGAAAAAAACGTGGTTTCTATAAAAGTCTTTGATTTATCTTATATCTGCAACGGATTGGGATAGAAAGGTGAGGTCTGCGGCATTTTGCTACATTTTTGATCTAGTTTCACCTATTTTTTTTTTCTAAGAGATATTCACCCTGTATAACCACTCAAATCCTCTAGTCTCTCAACTTCCTATTTCATTTCTGATAAATCCAACTGTCTCAAAAGAATATGGCCTTGGAGCCTTTAATATAAAAATTTGATTTTTAGAGGAAGGGACCCTAAAAACTACTGATAAGGCTCCTTGATTCAGATTCCTTGAAACTTTGATGATAACTCTAAATAAACGAATAACTATTAGCTCATATGAACAACTTTGCTTTTTGAGTACTTTAGTTTCAAAATCCATTTATCTCAGTCCGCAGTTCTTCTCATCATAAAATCTCCAATCCTCCTGATTATGCTATCATAATATTTGTGAATGATGAACTCTTATCATTTGCTCCAGACCTTTTATTAGGTTGTCCCTCGTGAAATATCCGATTTTTAAAATTTTAATTATGAAGGATTGACGTGTGGTGTGTTAACTCCCAGCAAAATATTATATTCTATGAATAATACCTTCTAATTCTTAATTCACAAGCAGTTTCTGTTTGTTTCCCAAGTAGGCGTAATTTAGTTCCATTTTAAAATTGAACTTGGACAGAAGCCATGGATCATGAATGCCAATGGACATCGGTCATCCCAAAAGAGAATCTTCTTCCGAAAATAAATAACGGTTACTGTATGGTTGGTTATGGTCAGGGTCATTAATTTTTCTTTTTCTCCCTAGAAATCGAGCGAATTCATGAAAACTTTATCAAACAAAGGCCTATACCCTAGAGAAGGACAACGGACCTATTCTGTTACAAAGTGTTTGACTATATATCTCGATACAGACAACGAATAAATTAAAGGAGTTGGGTTATGAAGTACTCTTCATAATATATTTCCTTCAGACTACCAATTTTTTCAAAGCTTGGATAACCGTATGCTAGGAAAATTGTTTACAAATGATTCAAACATTAAAAATCGGTTTTATGACTTTTCATCACGTCACTCAAACCTTTTTTTTTTTCTGGGAAAAGTGTGTTGAAAAATCTGGTAAATATTTTGGATTAAATATACTTTATTTGAGTCGTTTAGAATCAAAACCTGTTTTTTTCATTTTTCAAAATTGTACAGCAAGACAACAATTTTCAAAATACTAATTTTTAGTCAGACGAAATACTTGTTCTCACTTTAAACCCAACTTCAATATTGTGTTGTTTGAGTCTCAAACTAGTGTATTTTCAATTTTAATGCACGCATGCATAAGTAGATTATTTCTATTTTGTGGGTTAGACATTTTGTCGGAAGTCGGGCCAAAAAATAATTATTCTGTAATGTTTTGCTCTTTATCGAGTTTTCAGAACTCTTTTATTTATTGTAGATTATAATATACAATAAACAAACTGCGAGTGTGTATATAAACTAAACAGTTGGACCTGTCAATTACTCCTGCCCAAAACAATCTGAGATGGGTAAACTAAAGACCGAGTCTGGTTTTATCAGAAAAAAAAAATTAAAATTTTGTTGGGATTTAGTGGTTTTTGATCTATTGCCTTCAAGCCATAGGTAAAGGCGCTTTTAAATTTATACAGTGAGGGAACCCGGAGTTTTCGACAAGAAGACATAGACCACCAGTTACGTCCCAAAAAAAAAAAAAAGCAATATTATAACAATGTGACATTTTCCTCTTTTCTGAATTTTTCGTATTTTATTATTTTTGTATATACAAGGATGTTTTCTGTTTGTTTTTTATCAATTCGTAGCACTTTCATATAAGGTATATTATAGCCTTGTGGTACAGCGTTGCCTACCACTAAGTATATATATATTAGTAGCACTTTCACTACCTAAAATGTTGGATAAATATTTCTCCAAAATATTATATGTGTGTATATATATTATTATTATTATTATTATCGTTACATCCCTGTTGAGAGAGCGTTGGAACTTGACATCTATGATGGTTACTTTTCCCTATTTTTCCTTCGTTCTTCCCAAATTCTCTTCATCAATTCACTATGCTTTTGTTTGCGCTTTGTTGTCCATGTTCTTCCCGTGGTTCTCTGTGGGTGACATTCAAATATATACATATATATATATATATATATATATATATATATATATATATTTTTTTTTTTTTTTTTGTGGACGTAACGGGTGTGGATCCTGAATGACTTATTAGTTTTTTTGTTTTCATTTTTGTGGGTTTAATGATAGACATAGTTTTAAAAGTAATTATAATGAAAATCACAGTAGCTGTGAACAATAAAACTTTTCTGGGGAAACTTGGTAAGCGAACACCATTGATTTGACACCATCAAATGCTACAGAAGTGTTGGGCAGGGAAACGGTGTTCGTTACGTGATGAATGCTTCAGCCAATCAGAGTCCTGATTGGTTGAACGAGCCCCTTCTACTCTTCCCTCCCCTAGGCCACTGACCTAGTAATGACTATTCCTGGTATAGGCCTAGCTTTTGATTTGCCAGAGCAAATGCCAGAATATAGTTGATTTTAACAATTTTGAGCAATATTTACCCAGACCGACAATTATTGTTTTTTTTTTCAAAATATATTCCAATTGGTGTTGTGCACTGAAAATGATGAGAGGTAACAAGTCCATCCAGAATCAATTGGACCTTCTTGTCTAATCAATACATCAGCAAATTCACTATTGATGCAAGATTGAAGAATATTTTGAATTGCTGTGAGGGATCCGTCATAGGGACATCCCGTCTTGACCATATTCCTCACCATTAAACCAAATTAAAATGGTCATTCACATCCTTCCAACGACAGTACTTCCTTGGTTCGCTCCTTTACAATTTTCAAATTAAAATAATCAGTGAGTTCTAGTAAAACAAAATCTCGCCCCTTATACCTTTAAATAACTCCCTTCCACACAGCATCATTCAAACGCTCTTTTAGTGCCAGAGCACCTAAATTCAGGGGCTCCCATTCAAGATACGCATTTCCTCTACTTTCGATATTTTGAAATCTAGACTTTTCTTTACCTAATCGGCAAGTATTTGATCTTATAGAAGAAGAAAACATATATTAAGAGATATGAGTGTTCTTATTATAATTTTGATTTGTTCTTAATCATAATTTTGATTATGATTATTATCTGAGGTGATTTAAAGATTCATTTATTGTTAAAATATTGTTCCTGCTGGTTTCTCATCGCTTCAAGTTGGCTTCTTCTTATTGTTTGGTTTGAAATTAATACGTTTCCGGTCAAATGAAGTTAATTTTTCAGTCGAAGACTTGTTAGAAACCTCTGTCTTTAGGCCAAAAGCTTAACGAAATGGTCATCTCTGGCGGCCCGAGCCTTCTATGGTTGCTTTTCGTCTTCTTGAATCGACTGTGAATCGCTAGCCGATGATTGGTTTATTTCCAATTATATCGCAACTTGCATTTGGTAAAGACCATCGTTCAAGAGTGTTAGTGCATTAAATGCGATTTTTTCATTTCTGTACATGTTTAAGCACAAAAAAAAAAAAAACAGTCGGAGGCGTAACAAATACTTATTTATTTGTTTATTATTTCGACTAGGAAGAATTAGGGTTGGGCGATAGTCGATAGTTACTATCGATATATCGATAGTTCATGCCTATCGATGGTCACTATCGATAGATCTTCTTTACCTTAAGTTTTGAAACTCTCGGAATTATGCTGATCTGTCTCTGTCCTGTGTGGAGTTCTTTTGAAATTGAATTCGGAATTCTTAGAACTCAAGGGTTCTCTCAAAGATTAAGCCAAAGGAAAGCAGAAATGCTAGTTTTTCTTTCGGAAAATATGTGGCTCAGAAGCACATTTGACTCTTGAAATTAATTATTTCGCTATGTTTCTTTTCTGAAGATTTGATTTGTTCATTATTTTTGTATGTTCAAATAAATTAGTTTTTTTTCTTTCAGCTTTATGATATAATTTTATAATTTATAATGCTGCAAATTTCAAATAGTAAGTAGGTAATTGAATTTAATCAAATTATTTAAAGTTCTTTATTGAATAGCTTTGGAAAAAAAGGAAGTAACTATCGAAAAAGTATCGATAGCAATCGATAGTTCTCAACTGATAGTATCGCCCTATCGAAGTGCTAACTATAGTTAGCACTTCTATAATAAATAATAATAATAAATGAATAGTATATTAATATGAATATTATAATATGGATATTAAATAAATAAATATTATAATAATATAATAATAAATAATAATAAAGTGCTAAGTATCGACTATCGCCCAACCCTAGGAAGAATACCAATCCTAGTTACAGAAATCCCATTTAGGTCTAAAGAAATTTGAACAATGAAATTTAAAATACAAGTTGATGCGCTAATTTTATCGAGTAGTTTATTGTTATTATATTGTATTATAAATATATAAAAAAAATGGTAATTGTGCCAAACCTTTTTCCATTCCCTAATAAAAAATATCCCTCGATATCACCAAAAAGTTAAAGATGCTAATTGGTCAATGTGAATTATCATTTGGCTACATTTAACAAAACAAAACCTTCCCTCTCGTGGTTCTCACATGAACAATAAGCCAACCGATAAAGTCGATAAAACAAACACTACTCGAGTGCCCTTTTTACCTTTTTTGAAATACGGCTTGAGTGGTTTCCTTCGGCCACTTCACTGGTATTCTTTGATTAACGATTAAAGTAATATTGGAACAATAGCAATGGTTTCTGATATTCCACTTACAACTGAGCAAAATAAAATTTTACCATTGCTTTTTATCTCTTTAACAACTGACAAAAGTGACATTTAGGATTGTTGCATTATTTGTCTCTTCTATTGGAATTTTTTTATGACTAGTCGGTTTTTTTCTTCCTACCGGAAACAAATTTAAAGGGAACTATTGGAAATATCCATCTGGCCAATTAAACAAAACTCTGGATTGGTTTTGAACGATTTTATTATATATTGACTCGTAAATATTCATTTTTAGAATATTTTCTACGTGATGTATTGCTTCACTCTCGAGTCATAAATCACAGGGTAAACATCTATAAAATAAAATCATATTGACATAGTTATGGTCATAGTTAAGGTAGCTTGTCGGGTTAAAAGGGAATTTGGTTTTAGATTTAGATTTAACAACAACAATGGCGCTACGGTACATGCAGAACCTTGGCCTCTTCCACGATTCCCCTCCATTTGTTAATGTCACCAGCTGCTCTCCTCCAATACCTCACACCAAGGGTCTTTAGGTCTGCCTCAACGTCTTCCCTCCAGAAGAATCTAAGCCTTCGTCTTTCTCTCTTCCCTTCTTTGGGACTCCCATTCAGCATGATATTTGGCATTCTGTTGGAGCTCATTCTATGCACATGGCCCAGCCATCTCAATCTTCTTTGCTTTATTGTAGCAACCAAATCTGGAGCTTTGTACAGTTCTCTTAGTTCCTGGTTGCTTTTTATTCTCCATATATCTCCATCACTAGTAGGGCCATAGATCCTCCTCAAAATTTTTCTCTTCTATCTATTTATAATGCTTTCATTCTTTGCAGTGAGCGTCCAGGTTTCACTCCCATACAATACGACTGGATTAAGAATGGTTTGGTAAACCCTTATTTTCAAATTTTTAGGGAGCATTTTTTTGCCTATTATTCTGCTGAGGGCCCAATAACCTATTACCAGCCTTTATTCTTTCCTTTATTTCTTCATCTACTTCATTTCTTGAAGTAATGACGTTGCCTGGGTTGCACCACTTGGAGAGATTTAGATTCTCAAAAGTATATTATATTGAATGCAAAATTATTTGTCCATTTTCTTACAAAAGCTTCCTTTCAAATAATTTTTTTACAAAAAAAAGAAGCTAAAAGAACCTGTTATGGTCATGTGATAAAATAATCTTTAAAAAAATATTTTTAATGATTTAAAAATGACTTTTAATCCTGTTCTATTTGGGAAAAACTAAATAAGTGCATTTTTGTCTACAACAAGAAAAATATTTTGAGCAACCCGTATTAGAGTCCTACTCATCATGTATAAGTAGACACGTTGTAATGGTAATGGTATACTTTTATACTTTGACATTACAACTTGCCTACTTTTCTACGTTATTCATACAAAATGAGTAGGACTCATGTGACTCAATATGGGTTGCTGAAAATATTTATTTTATCGTGGACAAAAATGCACTTACCTAGTTTTTCCCAAATGGTACAGAATTAATGAACAACTAAAACTGTAATTCACAAACTTTGTAGTTACTTATTATTTTATAAAACCGTCATCAAATGATAGTTGAATATGGATTAAAATAACTATTTATCAGAGTATAATTTATAGCTGCCCTTACCGTTGATATCAGTAACAGCATACAATAATGGCATATTATATGGTAATCGTCCCCACTAAAAATTTAATGAATTAAAAGAAATCAAAATGTATTTTTTTGTAAATTATCTTCTTTCGATACTTCTGAACAGCAGTATCCATCTCCGAAGTACAGAATATAATAATAACTAGTACTGATCAGTTAAGAGACGTAAGGCCAAACATGACCAATGCTAGGAAAGGATACATCCTATGCATTTAAGCTTTAGAATGACATATTAAAATTCTATTATTCTATTTAGCTGAATGACCGTTTGTAGCAACAAAGAAAATTGAGACGGATAGGGGTGACCATAACTCATATCTCATATTTTTATAAACCGGTTATGGTCAGTTCAAAATTATTGTTAAATAAAATCAGATAGTCCAACGTAATGGAGCTTGTATGCAATCCTAAATACTAATGAAATGTTACATAACTCAGAAACTAAAAATTAATGAAGCAATTAAACAATAATTTTTTAAGAATCCTCACATTTAAAACCGATCTTACTAAAAATAAGACGTCTTTCGGGACACAATTTGAGAAAAATATTTTTTAATGGCTACTGGAAAGGTTTAGGCGGGAGGGTTTCATAAGTAAATGAATCTTAAACCCTTTTAGGAAATATTTCTTCTAGTGATATCACAAATAAATGGATTAGTGAAATTTTATGATATTTTATTTGCCCGCCGATATCTGTTCAGGTGACCATATCTGGTGATTTACCCTATCCGATCATGGATGTGTATATCTAAAATTTACTGCTTTTTAAAATTTACACCTTAGAATAAAAAGATCAAATTACGATAAAGATAAAGATAAAATTAAGTTAACAATCAATGATTATTCTAATTTAACAAATTTAAGAGAAAACGTGGGTTTCAAACGTGACTTTTTTCATTCAAATCAATATAGCTCCTCAACGGTTGGTCCTAGCAACAAATGCTATAAAACAAAAAAGAATTCTCCATTAAGTTACTGATAAGGAAACTTTCGGAAAATTTTCGATCCTAGCCACACCAAGAGAGGTAGACCGTGTCAAAATATTACACTTTGAGGGAGAAAAAAACATTACAACGTGACATTTTTCATTCATGCAGGCAAAACGTTACTTTTTTCATTACTGAACGGTAGGTTCAAGTGACAAATGTTACATAACAAAAACTATTCTCTATTAAAATTCTAATCAGAAATATTCGATCCAAGCGGCTCAGGTCCGTGTCGAAATCTTACATTTTTGGACGAGAAAAAAACGTTACACATTTTGAGTGTGAAAAAGTTACAAAAGAAATTTACAGACTCCCTAGCCAAAAAAAAAACATATCAATATTAAAAAAAAATTGAGACCAACGATATTATTATAAAAACATTGCTATTTGGAAACTATATGATTGATGTTCAATTAGATTTAAAACTTAATATGTACTGTATAGATCATTTTGGCAAGAAAAATATCAATATGGCGGGGCTTTAATAAAACAATGACGAAATTAAAAAAACAAAAACAATTTTAATGGCCCCCTTTAAAATTTTTGAATGGTAATGTAATAGGTCTAGGAATAACTCATAATATACTAAAGTATTCAAAATGTAGGTCTATGACAAATTGCAATTATGTTTCCTAAATATCGTTTATATAGGAAATACACCAACTAAATATAATATAGTATTTCCACTTTTTTTCTTAATATACCCTCTTTTTGGCACCCAAAAAGGCATTTTCTCAACACTACTTTACTACCCTTAATAGAAAAATCAACCATACGAGATAAGTCTCTTCACTGAGACTTGAAAACGATTAAGAAAAAACACATCACTAATAAAAAACATAGAAAAAGGTACATAAAGACACCTGTGCAAACCACCTGATCAAACATATAAGGAACTATAAGAAGGTATCGAAACAGAGACTCAGCCAGTTCCGTAGCGATGAACATCCACTCCATAGCAGTCTTACTTCTCCTAGCAGGCTGTGCCCTCGCAGGCAAATGCGGCACTTACGCCCGACCAGGCTTCTACCAAGCCTACGGTCCTCTTGGTAAGTATTCCAGAAGGTAATGAGTTATTCTTAATTATAGTGTTAGAAAAATATTGATAAATATTCCCATTTTTAACAGCTGGAAGCAGTGGATATTCAAGCAGTTCTAAACTTAGCGCTGCTGAAAGCTCAGAAAGTGCACAGTCCCAAGAATCATCCAACAAGGGATACTCCAAGTATGCTTCCGGATATCCAGCCTACGGCCTTTATGGTGGAGGTGCTTACGCCGCATCTGGTTATGACCAGAGCTCCAAGTCATCTTCTTCCTCTAAATCAAGCCGATCCCTGAGCCAGGATAATTCTGCATCAGGATACAACTCAGGAGCCTTTGCACCTGGTTTGTATGCTCCTTCAGTAGTTGGTGGATCTGGTTATTCCACAAGTTCTAAACTTAGCGCTGCTGAAAGCTCAGAAAGCTCACAATCCCAAGAATCATCCAACAAGGGATACTCCAAGTTTGGTTCCGGATATCCAGGCTACGGAGTTTACGGTGGAGGTGCTTACGCATCATCTGGCTACGACCAGAGCTCGAAATCCTCTTCTTCATCTAAAAAAAGCCGTTCCCTGAACAAAGAATCTTCTGCATCAGGATACAACTCAGGAGTCGTTGCACCAGGCTTTTATGGACCTGCAGTTGTTGGTGGATCAGGTTATTCTACAAGCTCTAAACTTAACGCTGCTGAAAGTTCAGAAAGTGCACAATCTCAAGAATCCTCAAACAAAGGATACTCCAAATCGGCTTCTGGATACCCAGTCTACGGTGTTTATGGAGGAGGTGCTTATGCCGAATCCGGATATGACCAAAAATCGAAATCTGCTTCTTCATCTAAGAAAAGCCGTTCCCTGAACAAGGAAAATTCTGCATCAGGATACAACTCAGGAGTCATTGCACCAGGCATTTATGGTCCAGCAGTAGTTTCTGGTTCAGGCTACTCAACTAAATCTAAGCTCAACGCCGCTGAAAGTAAAGAAAGTGCTAAGTCCAAAGAAACATCTAACAAGGGATATTCTAAAACAGCTACAGGATACCCAGCCTATGGTGTTGTTGGTGGAGGCGCATATGCCGAATCTGGCTATGACCAGAAATCCAAATCTGCTTCCTCTTCCAAGGCCAGCCGTACCCTTAACAAGGAAAATTCTGCATCAGGATACACCTCTGGAGTCGTAGCACCTGCAGTTGTTGGACCCGCAGTGGTTTCTGGTTCAGGCTACTCAACTAAATCTAAGCTCAACGCCGCTGAAAGTAAAGAAAGTGCTAAGTCCAAAGAAACATCCAAAAAGGGATATTCCAAAAAAGCCACTGGATACCCAGCCTATGGTGTTGTTGGTGGAGGCGCATATGCTGAATCTGGATATGACAAGAAATCCAAATCTGCTTCCTCTTCCAAGGCCAGCCGTACCCTCAACAAGGAAGATTCTACTAAAGCTTACACTACAGGAGTTGTCGCCCCAGGAGTTGTGGCCCCAGCTGTAGTATCAAAGACTGGTTGCTCTAAAAAATCCAAACTTAATGTTGCTAAAACAGCAGAAAAGGCAAATTCCAAAGAATCATCTAAAAAAGGGCATTCTAAGGTGGTGTCAGGATACCCAGCGTATGGTGTAGTTGGTGGAGGTGCTTATGCTGAATCTGGCTATGACCAGAAATCTAAATCTGCTTCCTCTTCCAAGGCCAGCCGTACCCTCAATAAGGAAAATTCTGCATCAGGATACACTTCAGGAGTCGTAGCACCAACAGTTGTTGGACCCGCAGTTGTTTCTGGATCAGGCTACTCAACTAAATCTAAGCTCAACGCCGCTGAAACTAAAGAAAGTGCTCAGTCCAAAGAAACATCCAACAAGGGATACTCTAAAACAGCCACTGGATACCCAGCTTATGGTGTGATTGGTGGAGGTGCATATGCCGAATCTGGTTATGACCAGAAATCCAAATCAGCTTCCTCTTCCAAGGCCAGCCGTACCCTCAATAAGGAAAATTCTGCATCAGGATACACTTCTGGAGTCGTAGCACCAGCAGTTGTTGGACCCGCAGTTGTTGCACCCGCAGTTGTTTCTGGTTCAGGTTACTCAACTAAATCTAAGCTCAACGCCGCTGAAACTAAAGAAAGTGCTAAGTCCAAAGAAACATCCAACAAGGGATACTCTAAAACAGCCACTGGATACCCAGCTTATGGTGTGATTGGTGGAGGTGCATATGCCGAATCTGGCTATGACCAGAAATCCAAATCTGCTTCCTCTTCCAAGGCCAGCCGTACCCTCAACAAGGAAAATTCTGCATCAGGATACACCTCTGGAGTCGTAGCACCAGCAGTTGTTGGACCCACGGTTGTTGCACCCGCAGTTGTAGCACCATCTGTAGTTTCTGGATCAGGTTACTCTACAAAATCTAAGTTGAATGCCGCTGAAAGTACAGAAAAAGCCCAGTCTCAAGAATCATCCAACAAAGGATACTCTAAGTATGCTTCCGGATATCCAGGCTACGGAGTTTACGGAGGAGGTGCTTACGCCGCATCTGGTTACGACCAGAGCTCTAAATCCGCTTCTTCTTCCAAGGCCAGCCGTTCCCTGAGCCAGGAAAATTCTGCATCAGGATACAACTCAGGATTAGTAGCACCAGGTTTCTATGGCCCTGCAGTAGTTGGTGGATCTGGTTATTCCACAAGTTCTAAACTTAACGCTGCTGAAAGCTCAGAAAGCTCACAATCCCAAGAATCATCCAACAAGGGATACTCCAAGTTTGGTTCCGGATATCCAGCCTACGGCCTTTATGGTGGAGGTGCTCACGCCGCATCAGGTTACGACCAGAGTTCCAAATCATCTTCTTCCTCTAAATCAAGCCGATCCCTGAGTCAGGAAAATTCTGCATCTGGATACAACTCAGGTGTCGTTGCACCAGGCTTCTATGGACCTGCAGCTGTTGGCGGTTCAGGCTACTCTACTAGCTCTAAACTTAGTGCAGCAGAAAGTTCAGAAAGTTCGCAGTCTCAGGAATCTTCTAACAAAGGATACTCCAAATTCGGTGGATACCCAGCCTACGGTCTGTATGGTGGAGGACATTCCGAATCAGGTTTTGACCAAAGCTCCAAATCTTCTTCTTCTTCCAAGGCAAGTAGGTCCTTGAGCAAGGAAGATTCTTCTTCAGGATTTAACCAGGGAGGATATCCTGGATACTATCTTCAAGGATGGGCTTAAACTCGATAATACATCGACCCAAACTGGAAATCGTGCCATAAACATCTCAAACGTCTACAATGACATCGCTACTCATTAGTTTTTTTTTTTTTAATAATAAATCTTATACTTTAAAAACTTTCTATTATTTCTCCTAGTTTTCTATTTCCTAAGCTCTTTCAAAATTTTCTATATTTTTCTAATCCTCTGCTACCTTACCAATGGGCTTAAATTAATAGACCTTAATTAGGTTTAAAGTGTAAGGATTTTTTAAAAATATCAAATAAATAAATGTAAAATGTTATTGCTTATGGAATCTTGGCAACTATGATTCCAAGGTCATTAGTCAATCAAAAATCAGTATGAACAATTTTTAAACAAAATAAAACACTAGTTCAGCTATATTAATTTTCTGCATAGTTAGAAACTAATCCAATTTTCGTAGCTGTATAAGATCTATTGGGTTCGTGTGGTATGTAGTGCGTGATGTATGTGTTAATGAGAACTTACATACATGGTTTATATTACATGGTTTTTAGTGGTAAGTTACATGTATTAACACCTATTCTAACCCAGCAACCAGCATATTTCGACAGTCCATTTCGACTACAGATACAGATTCAATCCTGTTCATTGAAAATATATGTTTGAATAGATGGCTGCAAGCTAGATCGAAAGCCACATTATTTTTGTAATACTGTATCGTCAACTATCGCCACTCTCAAATTTATCAAATTGCAATATTTTAAATCTGGACTAATATTGCCATTCGACTAGATAATTAAAACCAAAAGGTAATCAAATCATCTTTTAATATCAGATAATATCCTTAATCACGAAGATTCATAAGGTTATTTCAGTATTTGATAATACGCTGACCTAGCAAAGAAGAATAATAAAAATATAAATTTAATATAATTAAACTTGAGATAACAAAGAAAATGTTCATAGTACAGAGTGTTCAAATTAATGAGAGATCCAGTGATCTCTATGTTCATCTTTATTTTTAAAAATAAGAAATTATTCACAGATAAAGAATATATGTACAATAAGAGAAAGGAAATTTTATTCTGGGACAATGTTCCTCAAGATTAACATTTACATAAAAGAAAATGAAAACATATCTGGGTATGAGATTTTTAAAATAAAACAACAGATATAAAATGAATATAAATTTAAATTACAAGATAACAGAAGGGGGGGAAAAAAATACAAGATTGAAAGAAGGATTAATTTCTTTATTACTTATTAAACGATAAAAATAAATAAAATTTGCAGAGAAGGGACCAAAAAAAAAAAAAAAAAAAAAAAAAAAAAAAAAAAAAAAAAAAAAAAAAAAAAAAAAAAAAAAAAAAAAAAAAAAAAAAAAAAAAAAAAAAAAAAAAAAAAAAAAAAAATATATAAAAACCAACAATTACTTTTATAAAATTTAAAACCATTGAAAATAAAATCATTGAAGACAATGGCTAATTTAGAATAATGTTTTATATCTGATATACTAGAACAACATGCATTATGAAGTATATATATATATATATATATATATATATAGTTAAGGAAACCCAATGGTATTAGGTATAATAAACAAATGTACGATATCCCCTCTCCTAGATAACTGTATAAAAGGCCACCTCCACCTGGCCTCGGGGACACTCTGCCGCCACCGTTAGGATGTTCAGGTGTTCAACACGAAGTTATTGTACTAGGCTATAAATTGTGCTTTTGTTTGATATAATGTATGTACTTCTCAATAAAATCTCTTTTTAAAAACTCAGTCCCGCGAACCTTTTATTTAGCTGGCGCCCGAACGGAGGGACTCTTGGAAGCGTTAACGTAACTTCGCGGCAGTTCCATCTTATTTCAGGTACAGAACAGCGAGACCTCTTTCCACTGGCATGAGAAGATTGGGAGCTGAGTATTAGTACATCAGCAGATCTTCAAGTCTTTGGAAGCGCTTTGGTATTCCAATACCTTGACCAAAAGAACCTACAACCTCTTGCTAAAGAATCGACGGGAAGGAGCTAAAAAATCATTTTCATTCATCAAGAAGACTTCGAAGACAACGCTGTATCAAGAAAAAGTATAATTAATTTTATTTTTATTTTTATTTTTTAAGTAATTTTGTAATTTAGATATAATTAGTATAATAAGTGTAATAATTTAGAATATTAATTTAGCATTTTTATGAATATATTGGAAGAAAAATTAAGCAACTTAAAAACAACTGGTTCTACGTTAGTTAAAAAAGAAAATAATATGGCTCTTGAAATTAAAAATCACGATTTAGCATTAATTCCGGAATATGACGGAAATCCGTTACAACTAGTTGATTTTATTAGAAATAGCGAATTTTTATAAAATTTATATTGCAAAGATGATAATACCCATAAAAATACAAATCAAGCTAAACTTGTTTTAACAATAATAAATAAACTAACTGGAAAAGCTAAAGTCGCCGTATATGACAAGGAATTTAATACAGTAAAAGAAATAATAAAATTCTTAAAGAAAAAGAACCAGGACACGAGAACTAGGGAACAATTAATTTCAGAAATTTTAAATACGCGGACTTACCATAATGAAAACCCACTCGATTTCTTAGAACGACTGGGCCAAAAAAGATGCGATTTATACGCACGTATTTATTCAGACAATGAAATATTAGACAAACAGGACGAAATGTATAGGTATGACAAGCAAATATCCCACCACGCAGTACATAGTTTACACCCAGCACTAACTGACTTTATTTACCATATAAAATTCGATTCATTAGAAGACCTAGAAGAAATATTAAGAAATAGCGCGGCCCACATAGTTCACCGACTTTACGGAGAAAAAAAAAACAGTATAAAAATAACCCAGCTCAAAATAATTATAAAAAGAAAAATTTCGAAAATAATTATAAAAATAAAGAGTACCGACAAAATTTTAACAACCACCATGATTATCAAAATTACCGACCACAACAGTATCAGCATGAACAAGGTCCAACCTTTAATTCTTTTAACAATAACAACCAGCATAACTTCCGGCCACAACAGCGAGCTATTAAATATCAAACACCGATTTATAATCAACCGTGGGACCCCCAGTCGCAACATAAATTTTTCAATAAACCACCCTCCAGAAATTTTAGGCAAAATTACCAACAACCCCAGGTAGATTCAAACACCGTTTCGATGAGAACCGTTTCTAATAGAGTACACACAATAGAGGAAGAAAAAGATGAAAAAATAAAATTATTGTTAGAACGTATAGAATCTTTGGAAAAAAGACAGGATCATTTTTTAGAAATAGGCCCAAGCACGAGCAGACCTCCGGACCAGATATAAATAATTTAAATTCTAAACAGACCGGTGAACATAAACAAATTGAAATACATGACTTAAATTTAAATAATGACATACCAAATTTAATTGACAGTATGGGAAATAAATGGCTAATTGATACGGGTGCCACAAAAAATTATATACACCCCGATCACATTCCACGTTTCTCGGAAATTTCTAAAGGGGATTTTGCGATACGAACACCTACGGGAAGGGCGGAAGGATCACAAAGCGTGATAATTGACCTAATGCCCCTGATAGGAATTAATCAAAAAGTCAAATTTTTAATATTTCCGTTTAGCGAAAGGTTTAACATCTTACTAGGCTACGAGACTATGAAAAAACTAAAATTGAAAATAAATTTAGAAAAAAATGGATTAAAATTTAAAAAGAAAAAATTCAAATTAGAGAATGATTTATTTTTTATTAATGATAAAAACGAAATTAAAAACTTAATTCGCCACGAACATATTAGTCCGGAAATAAAGGAAGAATTAATCGAAATTATTAGCCAACATGGCGAAGTATTAAAAAGGGACGACGAGAATTTAAAATGTACGGGATTAATTAAGCACAAAATAATAACAACTAATGATAACCCCATATACACCCGAATTTATCGCTATCCGGAGCAATTTAAAAAACAGATAAATGAAGAAGTTCAAAAATTGTTAAAAAACAAAATGATAAGACCAAGTAAATCGCCGTATAATTCCCCACTTTGGATCGTACCGAAAAAACCAGACGCGTCGGGACACAAAAAAATTAGAATGGTGATTGACTATAGGAAATTAAATCAAGCAACCGTAAAGGACAAATTTCCCCTACCGAACATTGAGGACTTATTAAATAGATTAAAGGGATCAAAAGTATTTTCCACAATCGACCTCGCGTCGGGATTTCACCAAATTGAGATGGACGAACAATCAATAGCCAAAACCGCGTTCTCCACTGAAAATGGGCATTTTGAGTTTTTGCGTATGCCTTTTGGCCTGTGTAATGCACCCCCAACCTTTCAAAGAGCGATGACTATGATGATACAGAATATTCCCAACTCTATGATTTATATTGATGATATAATAGTGTATTCCGAAAATGAAGAAGAACATTTAAAAGATTTAAAAAGAGTATTTAAAGCGCTAAAACAGCATAACTTATCGATACAGTTAGATAAAACCGAATTAAACTTTTTAGGCTACATCGTAACCCCAGACGGATTAAAAACGGATGAAAAAAAGATTGAAGCAATTTTAAATTTCCCCATTCCGCATAATGAAAAGACGACGAGACAATTCCTTGGCATGACGGGGTACTATCGAAAATTTATTAAAAACTACGCCAAAATTACCAGACCGATTTCAAATTCATTAAAAACTAAAATATATGGGACAAGAGAAATAAAAGAGGCATGTCAAACCCTAACGGAAATGATGAGTAACACACCAATTTTAAATTACCCGGATTGGGAACGGCCATTTATATTAACTACAGATGCCAGTAATAAAGCCATCGGAGCCGTGCTCTCACAAAAAGACGAAAATGAAATAGAACACCCAGTAGCATTCGCGTCCCGAGTATTACAAAATGCGGAATTAAATTATAGTTCAATAGAAAAAGAAATACTAGCGGTAGTATGGGCACCCAACACTTTAAGCCTTATTTATACGGTACAAAATTTCTTTTATGCACGGACCATAAACCTTTAACGTGGATTTTCTCAATGAAAAATGGTAACACGCGTATAATGAAGTGGATTTGGAAATTACAGGAATTTGAATTCTACGTTAAACACATTCAGGGAAAAACAAATAACGTGGCCGATGCACTTTCCAGGGGAAGCGACGAATTGAATCATAATAGAGATGTGGAGGAAATGGATGTCGAACAAATATTAAATCAGGAAATAGCGGACGAAAACAATTCCGAGTATGACGCGATAATAGAGGACTTAGAAGTACCGCCGGAAGAAGATTTAGAAACAATCCATTCCCAGGAATCTAGTAATGAACAAGTACGAATTTGTGAACCGGGAAAATGTATAAATATAGAAAAAAATCAAATAGTAATAAAAAGGGGAAATACAAAAATAAATTTTACTAAACCATTCGGGAAACGCCGATATGAATTAAACATTCATGCTAAATCAGATATCGCTTCATTATTAGAACAAATACTTGAACCTAATAAAACTTACGGTATAATTTGTAAATCACCTAATAAAATAACCGAGAATTTGTATGAAGATTATTTTAAGACAATACAACAAATAATAGAAACGCAATATCCATCGGTTAAATTGAAAAAATACAAAAAAATTGTCGAAAAGACGTCGAAAATCCTAATGAACAAATAGAAATAATAGATAACTACCATTTAGGCAAAACTAAACATAGGGGTATAAATGAAACGTTTGAAAAACTCAAAAAAGAATATTATTTTCCAGGGATGCAAAATAAAATAGCAGAGTATATTAATAAATGCGAAACTTGTAAAGTTACAAAATATGACCGTAAACCGATAAAGACCAAATTTCAAATTACACCTACACCAGAAAAACCGTTTCAGGAATTAATGATTGACATTTTTAATTTTAACAATGCCATAATTTTCACAGCAGTAGACACATTTTCAAAACATTTATTTGCTCAAACCTTACAATCAAAGAACGTAATTAATATCTGTAACGCACTGACTAACTATATGACATACTTTCCCACACCTCTACAAATATCATTAGATCAAGGGACGGAAATGAAAAATAATTTGGTAAAACAGTTTTGTGAAGAAAATAATATTACTTTACATTATACCTCAGCTAGCCACTCAAACTCTTTGGGATTATTGAACAGAGTCCACTCTACCCTAAACGAATTATTAAGAATAATAGGAAAAGAAAAAGATAAATGTTCAATGCAGCAAAAATTGAGATTAGCAATAATAGCATACAATAACACATTAAACAATAAACTGAAATTAACGCCCAATGAAATTACTTTCGGAACCTCCAGATTAGAATCAGACGAAAATATCGACCTGACAGAACAATACGTATTGAAATATCATAAGGACCAACAACTATTACATAAACTAATTAGATCTAAAATAAATGACGAAAAAGAAACGAGGACTGAAAAATTAAATAAAAATAGAGAGGACCCTTTAGATATTCAGAAACAATTAGGAGATATAGAATATTTGAAAAATACCCAAGCAAAAATAAAAAGTAGGGACAAATTTAAAAAAGTAAATGTGCTAGTGAAAGATAAAAGACCAATTAAAACTAATATTGACAATATTAACAGGCCCACTAGGAAAAAAAGAAAAAAAAAGAAACAATCTATTTCGGACGACGACAATGAATCCATTCGCGTGAATATTTCGGATATCTCGGATGATTATGACTCAAATGATTCAGATAATGGTTATGATTAAAAATATTTAATTTTATTTAAACAATATTAAAATGTTTTAAAAATCTTTTATTTTAGTAAAACGTAATAAATATAATGGTAATAGGGAAAGAAGTTTATGTTATATTGAAAGAATTATCTGTATTAAATTTACAATGCTGTAGTTATTTTAATAAAGTCGGACTTTTGTATTTTGTTGTAAAATATTATATTCAATGTTAATAATGTAAAAGATCATTCAAATTATTATTTTATTTCACAGTAATATTCTGTCCGATTTATTTTGTAATTAATATTTTGAAGTCACTATCATAAATATTAGGATACTATTATTTTGTCTTGAAATATTATTTTGATTAATCATTGAGAAAAGTATGTATTTTATTTTGAAATTATTATTAATTGTAATTATTGTAATTATTGTAAAAGAGTGTTTGAATTATTATTTTGATTTAAAATATTATTATTTTAATTGAGTAATTTTGAATCTAAAAGTATTATTTGTAATAGAGGAAACTAATTCAAAGACTCTTATTTTATTTTTCCTTTTGTTTAAATAATGTATTGTTTAGTATTAAGAAATATCATTTTATCTTTTGTACTTTAGCATGTAAGGAATTCTGTAATGTATAAACATTTTATAGTTTAAGCTTATTGTTAATATTAAGAGATGGACAAGGTTTAATCTTTTTTATTTTTTCAAGTGAACAAATCCTGACTTAGTAAACAGGAAGTTCAAAGTCTAATCCTTTTGTTTATAGGAAGTTGATAATTGTATTTCAGTACAGAGTTTAATCTTTTTGTTTTCAAATGTTCAAATTCTAATTTAATAAACAAGGTCTAATCCTTCTATGCTTGTATAAACTTAGAGAATAATGTCCAATCCCCTTTGTTCATAGAATGTTATAACTTAGTGTAAAAGGTACTAAGAAGGGTATAAGGTTCAAATCTTTTATTTTTGTATAGAATCTAACCTATTTACACTAAGATATTTGTTCCATCGGATACCTCGGAACTTGGGGGGGGGGAGAAGTTATGGTAACCCAATGGTATTAAGTATAATAAACAAATGTACGATATCACCTCTCCTAGATAACTGTATAAAAGGCCACCTCCACCTGGCCTCGGGGACACTCTGCCGCCACCGTTAGGATGTTCAGGTGTTCAACACGAATTTATTGTACTAGGCTATAAATTGTGCTTTTGCTTGATATAATGTATGTACTTCTCAATAAAATCTCTTTTTAAAAACTCAGTCCCACGAACCTTTTATTTAGCTATATATATAATTATAGAGCGTCGGTCTGGAGAGACAGAAGGTGTTGGAAGAGGAGTGTTTTGAATGTTTCGAGGGAAGAAATGTTGCGAATATGAGGAGGGAGAGAATTCCAGGGAGTAGAGGAGTAGGCAAGAAAGGATCGTTAGAATGCAGTAGTTATGTAGGACGGAGTATAGTGATCGAAATGGCGGGATCTTGTGATAGTGATTGGGTGTACTATTTATATGTATAAAAAAAAAGAAGAACATTATAGTTAATATACATTTTAAAAAATACTATAATTTTTCATAATCCATAGAAGTTACTGAAAAATTAGAGTAAAATATAATCAAAAAGATAATCATTTGTTTATATCTTAAAGGCGTAGGGGCTAAGGTACATAAATATGGCCTTGCCTCATTCAATGTCAATGTCATTGACGGTTTTTATTAATTGCATTCCTCATTCTCGCGGTGACAGTTGAAAAATTCTAATTTTTCCAGAATAAAATAAAAAAGATTCCCCAGTTCAAATAGAAAGTAACAAGTGAGATCCATAATATTTTTTCTATAATATGTAAATGAGTTTGGTAAATGGTCACAAATCATTTTCGCTAGAATAAGTTCATTTCATGATTGTTTTTAACTTGATCATACCACAATTCCTTCCACCTGCATATTTCTACATCTCCCGTTACTACTTTCTATCAGAGTATTTAAAGTCTACCACGATGTTACTACCTCATCCAACTTTCCTCAAGATAGTTTCCTAGGTCCCATTCTTTATGCCGTGTATACAGCTAATATTTGCTGAGCCATTTGCTGCATCCCAGAAACTCCAACCACATATCACTTCTCTAGAAGAATGGTGTCATAAGTTGAGAGTTAAGATAAATCTCAGCAAATAACCTGTATCCTGATTCAAAAACATAACTCATCCTGTCCTTCTGTATCCTTTAAATGGAGTTCTGTTAAATAATATTGAACATATAAGATATCTTGGTTATTGTCTAGACAAGAGTCTAACATGGAAACCTCATAAAAGACTGAAAAGACAAGATACACGTCGATTTCAATTGCTCAAACACTTCCTTGACAAACTTTATAATCTCCCGATTCAAAAAAAATCGGGTATAAATCTAGTATAAATACTAGATTTATAAGGTTCCATAAGCTATCAAATTCTTTCCGTATCCAATCACTGCCATCCAAAATCCTTCGAAAAATCCTCAAAGCTTTTTTTTTGTTACAAATGAACTGATTCACAATGGCCTTAATATCCCATATGTTTCTGATTTGGCTCGAGCCAGATTCCTTTTCTTTCAAAATAAACTAAATACTTACCCAAATCTACTTGTTTCTTAACTTGCTTCCTATTCCATTCCTGGTAATCCACCGAGGTGTATGGAAAGAAGATGGCCTCGGGATCTTCTTCTATTGTAAAACTATAATTAGAGTACTACCATTGGGTATTCTCTCTACAAGTCTTTGTCATGTCATTTCTCTGCATTGTAATTACCACATACTTACTGGATTTATTATTGTAAAACAATTGTCAATTTTTGTTTATAAATAAAAAAAAAAAAGGAATCATATATCACTAAACTAGAATGGTATTTTAAAACTGTAGTATATAACATTTCATTAGTTTGGTATGATTACTGCAACAAATGATTCTTAATTATTTAAGTAATAATAGTGGGTGACACAATTATATTATGTTTTTAGTCCGCCAAGAAAGTAAATAGTGTCCTTTCTGAAAGATTAAATTTTTGTTTTGCTATTATTATGAAATTAATTATGGTAGCTATCCGATGAAATAGATGGTCACATCTGTTTCTCTTGGTCAATGAGACAATAGAAATAACCTAGAGATGCCCACTTCATGTATGCAATATGTCTGTTCTGGTATAGTTATTATATTCCAGTAAAATAAGGCTCCAAAAGTCCGGTTTCAAGAAAAAGCTTTAAGTGCACAATTCGAATCTGAAGTTTGCATCAAAGGCAAACGCCGGCTTCATACCCAAAATCGCAAAAAAAACGCCCAAAATACCGGTTATTTTCGTTTTTTTTACCTATAACACGAAAACAAAGTATTTTTCAAAGAAAGTCTGGGTCTTTTGCACTTGTTCTCCGCATTTCATTTTTAGTTACTAATTGTAGCTGGATTTATTACCTTCAAAATGAAAAAAAAAAAAAAAAAAAAAAAAAAAAAAAAAAAACTACTCCAAAATCGGACCATTTACCGCGAAGATTTGGTCTTGGGAAAAAGTGTAGAAATTGGCCAACTGGCAGTCAGCCCCACTTCTCCGCGAAAACATGTTTGTCGTACTTTTTTGTCTATAACTCCGAAACTATTTGTTCGAATCAAAACTATTTTTTTCCTCTTAAAGCTGATTAAATATACTATTAGAGTATATATATATATATATATATATATATATATATATATATATATATATATATATATATATATATATATATATATATATATATATATATATATATATATATATATATATATATATATATATATATATATATATATATGTATATATATATATACTATATATATGAAGTTTTAATAATGTTCCTTAAAAGCACGCTAAGAAACCCGTACTGTTGTGAAATCCACGTTTTTTTGCACATTGTTCACTATAACTCCAAACCTATTCGTCCGACACAAAATTACTTTTTTTTATCTAAAAGCTGGCCAAATTTACTATTTGTCACTATATATGAAGTTTTAATCGGGTCTCTGGTACACATGCCAGAACGCTAAATATCCCGTACTTTTATGGAATCCACATTTTTTTTGGCACATTGTTCGCTATAAATCCGAAACTATTTGTTTATCTCAAAGCTGGTTAAATTTTCTATTAGATCATATATATTTAATGTATATTAAATCCTGTTAAACACCCACGCTACTTCACTATACATGGCGTAATTGCCATATTTTGCCAAAATTTACACATTTAGCATCTAATACCAAATTTAACCAGCTTTGAGATGAAAAAATGAAACTTTGGATCAAACAAATAGTTTTCGTAGTTAATAATTCCAGCTGTAATTAATAGTAAAAGACTTTCTTTTCGTGTTATAGGTAAAAAACGGTATTTTGGGCGTTTTTTTGCGATTTTGGGTATGGAGCCGACGTTTACCGTGGTAGTAAATTCAGATTCGGATTCTGCACCCCAAAAAACATAAAGGTCCGTTGAGAATAAAAGTTCCGCAGTTTTTTCTTGGCAAACCCTTATTTTACTGGACTATTAGGTTGGGCTCAAGTATTCCCTTGCACGTTTCTTTCATTCCTTTTTGCTGCCCCCGAAGCAAGTTGAGAAAATTCATTAAAGTATTTATATTTCCAATTAATGTTATAAAGGATTAAACATTAATTAAATTCAAATAAATTAATAGTATGGCCGGTATCAGAAAAAAAAAATTTAGATGTTTTTTTTTCTTTTTCAGTTCAGTTTTTGATTAATATACATATAAATAAAAGTAATTATTCTTCCAATGAGAAACTGATACGGAATTTGTTGAAACATACTAGTTGGTAGGGAACAACACCAGTATTTGTTTAAAACGTTAGGTCCATTCGGAAGAGATGGTTATCGTTACATTCTAGAGAAAAAAAAAAAGTGTGGACGATTTTGAAATAAAATTCAAAATCGTCCCACACTTGTTTTGATTTAAGATTTTTTTTTTTTATTCCAGCCAGATTACTAGCATAATACAATTTAAACAATATTGAGAAATTTTATTTGGCTTGAAAGGTCCATTGAACAATTAAAAAATTTGTACATTTATCCTACAAGGGGGCTCAGTGGGTAAGGCACTTGACTACCTAATTCCCAGGCCCGAGTAAGATCAAACTAAAGGTAGAAATTTTATTTTATTTCATCCATAAGCTTCGCAATCTGAAGATCTTTTTAGAGCGCAAAAGCCTCTAAAGAGGGTACCCTTATTGGGTAAAAAATCTGAGGGTTGAGCGTGGTTTTGGCTAAATCTCCTCTTTCCACAACATATGACATTAAAACAGTACATTCTTACCAAAACACTGAACCCAATATTCTTCATGGGTCGTAGATTTTAGTAAGATAGTAGCAGGAGGAGGTTTTTTTTTTATTAATTCTCTAAAGCCTCATTGATTGTATAGACGATTTTAGCCTTGATCTTTTGAATATGATGCTGGTTCAAAAAGCAAATCGTTTACTTGTTGAATTATGAAGATATTTCTTAACAGAGAAATAGTTCTGAGAACAACAAGTAGTTATGTTATGATGAGTTACAAAAATTACTGTTACGAACGTAAAAAGCATTATTTTCTAACTAATATAATGATTTTTATTGATCAAAATATGAGCCATTGCGCTCTTTGGCTTGACGCCATCAAACCCGGATTTGCAAGTCGAATACTTGGGACACAAGTAATCTAAGTATCATCACGTTTGGCTAAAATTCATCAGATTTCCAATCTGTGAACATCAATCGAACAACAATGAATGATCTTGCATGGAAATTTGTAATTTGTTATTCTTACGGCTTTAATTTTATATGGGATAAGTAAAAGTTCCAAATAAACTTTTTTACTTTGATTTAAATATTAAGAAAGGGCGCACTTTTTAAATCTAGAACTTTTAAAAAATGAACTGTTTAACTTACTTTTTAAAAAGAATTTTTAAGCTCAACCACTTTTCAAAGAGTTGTAGTTGAACCCAGTTGTAAAAAATAAATAATTATAAAAGACGTTTTTGCAGTATTACATATTTTTTGCAAAATAACTGAATTTTAATCAGAATACTTTTGCTGGTGTGTGGATAAATTTAGTAATTTATTTTTAAAAAATTTACTTTCCTGATTAAGTTTCTTGTGAACTTTGAAAAATAAAAATAAATTAATAAACAAAATTATTGTTTAATGGTAATATAATTATACTAGCACCTCCAGTAGTGGCTTCGCCCACTCTCATAAGTAAAGAACTCCGATAATAATAACTAATAACTGAAATTTTATTTGTTAATCGAAAACAAATCTCGTATTGAATTTATTTATTTACTTATTTAATCTTGAATGCATATGATCTTGCTTATCAGAGGCAGATGTAAAATAGGACTCTACGCACTCACTTTCCGTTATGACCGCAACCTGGCCATCTAAGGGAAGATCGCAGAAGAAGAAGAATCTTGAATGCAATTTAGCATTATTTCTTCAATGGCATTTACACGCATGGCAGTAATTTTTAGCTTTGTTAAAATTGCACTGATTAGGTGTTTTAAGATTGCATAAAAGCATGACGGGACATCCAATTTTTAATTTTAATGTATGAATACGGAATCCAGATGGACAGAGAATATTAAGAAACTCTTCCGGATAATGGAAGCATTATCAGTGCTTATTATTAAAGGGCTACGATTCTCTTTTTTTACACAGAATATCAAAAAGAAAAAGACCGATATTTGGTAATAATTTTTATTTGGCTGAAATAATTCAATTGATTTTATCTCGTTGAAGTTTAATTCTAACCATCCAAGTATATGACTGTGTGGCATGGAGTTATAGTACTATGGAGAGGCCCTTCCCGTATATTGTTCCGCGAGGGGCGAGACCAAAACAACCGACCACGCCCACTATGCCCAACTGGAGACTCGCATTACATTCCTAGGGTTCGTAATAAATAAAATAAGTAAATCACTAAAGTAAATAAATCACTAAAATAAAATAACAGCAGTATAAAGCCTAGGAAGCCAAAATTTGAACTGATAAGAGGTTAATAATATACTGATAATACGGATCACTCCAAAATAAACAGAATTAAAAAAAAAAGAAAAGGTAATTGTAAAGATCCCCCCACTGTTCATCACGATAAATTGTGAATAGGTCTATAAGTATTGATAATTTCGTTGATTGTCATTTAATTCTCTTTTTTTCGAAGCAATTAAAATATTATTTTTTACTTTTTAGTTAAGTTTGTATACGTAAGTTTAATCTTGAAGTCAGTTTTTTTTTCTAGAAATTATTTTTTCATTCCTTTAATAAGCAGACAAATAATATATTTATATTTTATGAATGTATCTAAATAGGGCATCAACTATACATATAAATAAGGAGTAACCGGAATCAAGAGCGGAAAAAAATTGTACATAATCAGTGTTGGCTAAGGGGAGTTATTGTCATACAAATGATTATTCAATTTTTAGTTTAATAGGCTCATTAAGTCATTAAATGGACAGGACGTTGACTTCAGACTTAAAAAAAAAAATTGTAAATACTTCATATGACCCAAGAAGATGTAATATCTGTTAAATTGTTTTTTAAATACCATTAGTTTTTACTAATAAATGCCATTGATATTACCACACTTTTTATACGCCAGGAAAACATAAATATTCTAGTTTCATCGGCTTCTGGTAAGTATTGCTTGGCATTTGCTACGTATTGCTTGCCATGCTGAACATTAATTTAAAAAAAAAAAAAAAAAAAAAAACTGAGTACCTTGACACTTCATTGGATGTAGTGACGATTAAAAAAGGACTTAATGCAGTGAACGTTTCTCATTTAAGACACCTCCACCATTGATAATGAACAGAGAGTACGAAAAAAAAAGAAATTGTGTTCTTTGGAGTTCCAATATACAGCCCAGAACCGAAAGGTTAATTTACAAAGCTATATTACAGTCTATAACTGTATAAGGTTATAATCAATTGGTCACGAATGCCAAAAATCACAAAAATTGCAGACTTTTGCAAGCTGCTGATTGAAATTTTCAAAAATGGCAGCGAGAAAAATCAAAGGAGGTATATGTAGAAGATTTGCAGCAGCTAGAATGTAGAACTGGAGAATCGGGATTTCCGCCGTGAGCCCTAAAATTACCAACAGTAGATCTATCTACCACAAAATATTCGAAAATTAGCCCTTCAAACATAATATATGTAGGAGGATTTCAAAAAATCATGAATGTATTCGTTTTTGAGATAAAAGCATAAAACCGGTAAAAGTGCCAACATTTGAGGTATTTCAATCAACCAATAATTTTTGGTTTTATAGATATATCTCAGAGTAATGGGCAAATATTGTATTTTAAAACGTTATCTTGCACGAAATTTAATGGTCTACAAATTTTTATAACTTAACATTTTTTTGATTGGATCAGCAGTTTTTGTGTTATAGTCTCGTAAACATGATCAAAAATAACTTTTTGAGAAAGTTGGCAAACTTCGTCGATGTTTGACAATCGGTTGTGTCTAAGCGCCTAAACCAAATTTAACTGTTTGGGATGTCTTTACCTTTAATACAACTTAATTACCTTTAAAGGAGGCGAGGTAGCTCAGTGGGTAAGGCACTTGACTACCAAGCTCCCGGTCCCGAGTTCGAGACCGACTCAAGACAGAAAATTTATTTTCTGTTATTTCGGTTGTAGCTCGATTTCGAGGTCGGGAGACACTCCTGGGTGGGGCACAACCAGCCTCTACAAAGCGTGTACCCTTAAATGGGGAAAAACCTGGCGGTTGAGCGAGATTTATGCCAAATCTCCTCCTTTAACAACTGTTGGCCTAGTAACAGTTCATCCTTACCTAAATACTTGACCCAAGACCCCCTTCATGGGTTGTAGTGGTACAGGTTTAATTTAAAAAAATTACCTTTAATTTTGTAAATAGCACATTTTTCGATTTAAAGTATTTTTGTGTATGTTTTTTGCATAAATTTGAAAATAGTCAAACTTTTGAGTTCAAAAGTGTGTGTTTTTGACCCTAGTCTGCCTCGGGAATGTAAAAATCTAGGTAATAAATCTAGTTTAATATAAAAAAGGAAACAAACATTCCCAAATAATCACATTTTAACTTTTTAGTGGCCGTTTTGGATGCACAATAATTACTTTCCGTTTTAGTTTTAGTTTACTTTGAGATAATTTCTGTCCACTTTGAGTTGGTAGACAAAAACATTATTACTCGAAAGGTTGGATAAAATGAAATGCAGCATTGAAAATTGTCTTCAATTTTCTTAGGCTATAAAAAAAGCACAAGCATCTGCCAAAATGGTAAGACTTGCAAAAGAGTTTGATACTTTTCTGGATACCATCCCACGTGTGCATATAAGGGAATGAAGCCGCTGATGAGGCTGCCGAAGAAGCAGCGACTTCCTCACTAGGTGTCAAAAGTACCTATACCCATTGAGACACATGAAACTTCTTCAAATTTTGTGCCAAGAATACTTGCATCGAATTATGGAAAAAAACTCATGGAGATAATAAATTAAAAAGTATTAAAACTATTAAATACTTCCCATTGAATCGAAGAAGGCCTCCTGAAAAATCGTCAAAAATGATTAAGGAGATATGTGTGGAATGAAAAAGGAAATAAGAAAGATTTGGAGAAAGATGGAAGGATGTAATGGAAGAGTCTGATGGAACTTCACAAAAGGAAAGAAAATCCATAGAGAATCTATGGATGGAGAAGACCATGGGGGAATCCGGGAAGATATTTGGAACCAGAAAAAAATACATTAATAGATAATTTTTTGAATAAAAAATATGGTAAACAAAAACAATGTTTTTTTAATTTTCGAAAAATGTCCTTTGGTAACGCAACAAATTGCTGCTATTTTGTTCTAGAAATAGAAACTGGTCGTTTTATTAGCATAATAGAATATTAAAGAGTCATTGAGAAAAAAAGTCACTCAATCATTGTTATTGGTTCATCATTCTTATCTTGCAGATAAGTTCTGCAAGCGGAATAAACAAGAAATAAAAAAATTAACAGTTTAGAAAAATGTTTTTGAAATACTCAGTTTTAGTAAGTGTAAGGTTTGGACATTTAATGGTAATTTAATGCATTTTTAAATTGGACTGATGTTTCATTAAAATTTGAAAATGTTAAACAAAATGATAGGATAATTTCGCCAACTTGATTCAGAAAGCATTTTTATGCATAACGTGCCACCTCTTCAGAAGTACGATTCATGAAGATAAACTATATATGATGGATGAAAACTTTTTTAAGTATGTGTTTTACTATAGGCATTTATTATAAAGTTATTCTTTTTCTGTATTTTTTATTGTCGTGAACAAATTGAAAACCAAATGGGCGAAAAGCGGTTACAATATGCCTGCTTTAAAACTTTATGCTTTATGACACCCATTTTCCTTTTTGTTTATTTGATTACTTTCTTGAATAGCTTTTAATTGGCCCAATGGAATTTACAGCAATTCTAAAATTGTCAGTTTTTTTAGATTGATTCATAATCAAACATAGAAAAGATTCTTAAGTGGCCATCGATGCACTAACATCCCTTTAACTATTTATAAAATCAAACATAAACCTGTCAGATTATATGATACTGGACAGTAAGTTGATATTTTTTCTAATCTCAGATAATATTGAGGGAGGAAAGACCGAAAACAATGCTATGGCATAGAAAACTTCAAGTAACATTAACAATTTCTATCATGGCAGTCCAATTACCAACCCGTTCAAATATAACTAAACCAAACAAACTAGCCAAATAGTTACAGGTGTACAATGAACACCTGGGAAAACCAGCTGAGTAAACAGTAAGAGGACTATAAGAAGGCAGCACTCCAGGGAGACAGCCAGATCAGGTAGCGATGCATATCTATTCCTTTGCAGTTGTACTTCTCTTGGCAGGCTGCGGCCTAGCAAGCAAATGCGGTGGCTACGTACAGCCTACCTTGTACCAACCGCTCGGTGAGTAGTCAGACAGTTCATGTCATATTTTATAACTTACTTTTAGAAATAAAAACGAACAATTGTTCATTTCTAGGAGTTGCAAGCAGTGGATACTCGACCAGTTCTAAGTTGAACGCTGCAGAGAGCTCAGAAAACGCACAATCCCAAGAATCTTCCAACAAGGGATACTCCAAGTATGCTTCTGGATATCCAGCCTACGGTTACTACGGCGGTGGTGCTTATGCCGAATCAGGTTATGACCAGAGTGCCAAATCTGCTTCTTCTTCTAAAGCAAGCCGTTCCCTGAGCCAGGAAAATTCTGCATCAGGATATAACTCAGGAATCGCACCAGGCTTCTACGGTCCAGCAGTAGTTGGTGGATCAGGTTACTCTACCAGCTCTAAACTTAGCGCTGCTGAAAGTTCTGAAAACTCACAATCACAGGAATCTTCCAACAAGGGATACTCTAAATATGGTTCCGGATATCCAGTTTACGGTCTTTATGGCGGAGGTGCTTATGAATCTGGCTACGACCAGAGCTCCAAATCTGCTTCCTCCTCAAAGGCTAGCCGTTCCCTGAGCCAAGAAAATTCCGCATCCGGATACAACTCAGGACTCGTTGCACCAGGAGTTGTCGCTCCAGGAGTATTAGCTCCCGCAGTCGTTGGTGGATCAGGTTACTCAACCAACTCTAAGCTGAGTGCCGCTGAAAGTACCGAAAACGCACAGTCTCAAGAATCATCAAACAAGGGTTACACCAAAAGCGGAGCTGGATACCCAGTCTACGGTCTTTATGGAGGAGGTGCTTATGCTGAATCAGGCTATGACCAGAAATCCAAATCTGCCTCTTCCAACAAGGCTAGCCGTTCTCTGAACAAAGAAGATTCTACCACCGCTTACAATACAGGTGTTGTTGCACCAGCAGTTGTCGCACCCGCTGTTGTTGGAACCACTGTTGTTGGACCTGCAGTTGTTGCACCCGCAGTAGTTGGAAGCTCAGGCTATTCTACTAGTTCTAAGCTTAATGCCGCAGAAAGTAATGAAAACGCACAATCCCAAGAGTCATCCAACAAGGGCTACACCAAGAGCGGAGCTGGTTACCCAGTCTATGGCGTGTATGGAGGAGGTGCTTACGCTGAATCTGGCTATGATCAGAAATCCAAATCTGCTTCTTCCGACAAGGCTAGCCGTACCCTAAACAAGGAAGATTCTACCACCGCTTACAATACAGGTGTTGTTGCCCCAGCAGTTGTTGCACCCGCTGTTGTTGGACCCGCTGTTGTTGCACCTGCAGTTGTTGCACCTGCAGTAGTTGGAAGCTCAGGCTATTCTACTAGTTCCAAACTGAATGCCGCAGAAAGTAAAGAAAACGCACAATCCCAAGAGTCATCCAACAAGGGTTACACCAAGAGCGGAGCTGGATACCCAGTCTATGGCGTGTATGGAGGAGGTGCTTACGCTGAATCTGGCTATGATCAGAAATCCAAATCTGCCTCTTCCGATAAGGCTAGCCGTACCCTAAACAAGGAAGATTCAACCACCGCTTACAATACAGGTGTTGTTGCCCCAGCAGTTGTTGCACCCGCTGTTGTTGGACCCGCTGTTGTTGCACCTGCAGTTGTTGCACCTGCAGTAATCGGAAGCTCAGGCTATTCTACTAGTTCCAAACTGAATGCCGCAGAAAGTAAAGAAAACGCACAATCCCAAGAGTCATCCAACAAGGGTTACACCAAAAGCGGAGCTGGATACCCAGTCTACGGTCTTTATGGAGGAGGTGCTTATGCTGAATCAGGCTATGACCAGAAATCCAAATCTGCCTCTTCCAACAAGGCTAGCCGTTCTCTGAACAAGGAAGATTCTACCACCGCTTACAATTCAGGTGTTGTTGCCCCTGCAGTTGTTGCACCCGCTGTTGTTGGACCCGCAGTTGTTGGACCCGCAGTTGTTGGTCCCGCAGTTGTTGGAAGCTCAGGTTACTCTACCAGTTCTAAGCTTAACGCCGCTGAAAGCACTGAAAATGCACAATCCCAGGAATCATCCAACAAGGGATACACCAAGAACGGAGCTGGATACCCAGTCTACGGTCTTTATGGAGGAGGTGCTTACGCCGAATCCGGCTATGACCAGAGCTCCAAATCTGCTTCTTCTTCCAAAGCAAGCCGTTCCCTCAACAAAGAAAATTCCGCATCAGGATACAACTCTGGAGTTGTTGCACCAGGCTTCTATGGCCCAGCAGTAGTTGGAGGCTCAGGCTTTTCTACTAGTTCCAAACTTAATGCTGCCGAAAGCTCAGAAAATTCTCAATCCCAGGAATCTTCCAATAAAGGATATTCCAAATATGGATCAGCAGGCTACCCGGCATATGGTCTTTATGGAGGTGGTGCTTATGCTGCATCTGGTTATGACCAGAGTTCCAAATCTGCTTCTTCTTCTAAATCAAGCCGCTCCCTTAACAAGGAAGATTCCGCATCAGGTTACAACTCTGGAGTTGTTGCACCAGGCTTCTACGGCCCTGCAGTCGTAGGTGGATCAGGTTATTCTACTAGTTCCAAACTTAACGCTGCCGAAAGCTCAGAAAATTCACAATCTCAGGAATCTTCCAATAAAGGATATTCCAAATATGGATCAGCAGGCTACCCTTCATATGGTCTGTATGGAGGTGGTGCATATGCTGAATCCGGTTATGACCAGAGTTCCAAATCTGCTTCTTCTTCTAAAGCTAGCCGATCCTTGAACAAGGAAGACTCTGCCTCAGGATACAATACTGGATATCCATACGCTCTATGGGGTTAGGCTTTATTTCATAACAATAATCATATTTGCAAAATTTATAACTAAAATGCATCGCTACTAAGTAGTATATTTGAATTAATAAAATTTATACTATGGAATTTCTTTTCTTTTTTTTTCCCCTATTGTTTTTTATTTTCTTTAAATCAACCTAACACATCATTGAATATAAGTTTTATAATATTTTTAATTAGTTTTGGTGGTAATGAGGATTATTGTTTGACATTTCATATTTATTTATTTCCTCAGGCTAGGAAATGTAGTTTATAAATAAATTTACTAACCTAATACATTGGAAACTATTTTGGAAATTTATAATGATAGTTAGTAGACTGAATTATTTTAATGAAGAACTTAGTTTACTTGTCAAGCATTTTCTTAATCTGAAATCTAGCATTACTTACTATGTAGATTAATAATTTTATTTTCTATATGTGTATAAATACTACTTTTTCAATTTATTAACTAATATGGAGTTTCAAAAATATAACAGTAAACAAATAAAGATAATTTATGATAGTTCAACATGTTTGGGACTAATGTGCCTTTCTGATCCAAACATTTTAATTCAAATCTAAAGATGAAAATGTGAATTTATATTTTGAAATACAAATATGTCTATGAATATAAATGTAAATGGCACAGTTGTGTTAGCATAGATAGAAACCTATACTAGGGGTATTAAAAAAAAAACAACAACCTGCACACCTGTAAAAAAAAAAAAAAAGAAAAGGGTATCTCATGCAGGGTTTGCTTATTCGATGTGTTTTTTTTTATTATTATGGAATACAATGCTTGTTAAACTGCCTGAGAAACACAACTTCGAGATTAATACAATAGCGGCTTAGACAAATAGTGATAACAAAACTGAATATTTAAGATCGTGGTGTTGACTTAATTTTTGTGCTTTAAATAAATGTTCTTTATTTTTTTAAATAATTGCATATATTTTATCTTCATCGGTTTTAGTACGATTAAAATCACTGAATATCGGGAGGAAAAATAGTTCAGAGATTTGATTAAAACTGGTACCTATTGGAACCATCTCCTAATTTTATTTTAGAGTTTTTTTTTTTAATGAAAATCCTTCAATCAATCTTATTTTAGCATTAGGTCTGTTTTTTTGGAATGAATCATTTGTTTATACCTTGGGTAATGTATGAGTATGTTGTGATCATACCTTTATATGTATAAGTAAATATCTATATATTTATTGAATATGTACTTATATAAATTATTGTATAAGTAAATGAGAATATAGTAGTGAACTCTAAAATATTCAGTATTTTGACGCGAATCCGCTTTAAATTTGCTACCATACGGGGACAATCCAAAAAACCTAATGATAAAAAAATTGGAGGATACAGTTTGTCGTTGTAGTTTCGAATCTATCCTCTACACCCAAAATTAAATTATACCACTGGATAGCTAAAGAATCAAAGAATTCATTACGGTAAGCGAGAACAGTGACGCATCGGGCGCGGTGGAGAAGGAAGCCCCGTAATTTTGAGGTTATTTTGCTGCATATGAGATTTGCAATTAGTATAACTTTTGACTCGGAGAAACTACGATGTTCTTTGAAGTTTTAATCGTCAACTGTTGTCAGAATCTATCGATTGTATAAAAACATAGTTTAAAGTAGTGACAGTGAATATAATAAGGTGTTAGAATAAAAAAATACATAAAAGCCAAAACCAAATATAAAGATCGCATACGGTTGGAAAGAACTTCACAAGAACAATCGAATGGTAATAATAAAACACTATATGACCGAGTCAAGCAGTGCCGGGAACATAAAAGTTCCTGATCAGCATTGTTTCAAATTTATTACCGCCATTAAAGCACAAAGCTTGGTTGCGCACTCAGAAGACATCTCTACCGATACAATCATCAACCGATCTGATTAAACTTGGACTGAAAATTCAATCCGAGTGAATGTGTCTAGCTTTGATCTGAGATCATATTGTAATACCGATAAGAACAGACAAACTGCAACTACATCATCGGTAGTGGTATCATCATCATCAAGTCTCAAAGCCAGTGGAGACGCCATCGCAGCATCAATAGCTTCACTGATTGTAATAGAGTTAACATTGATTTTTCGGAAATTTATTTGGAAATGAAAGATGAAACCTGGTGACGTCTGTCAAGTAAACGTAAAGGCCAATGGCATCTTCAAATTCGTACTCGGGTGAATATCTACCAGGGTAAAAAGTTAGCAGAAATTTAACTCTTTATGTTACGATCGTTGTTAAAATATTCCAAAAACATCTTTAAAATTATACCCGATTACAAGCCTGATATTACTACACCAGTTATGATAGTTGGTGACTGCAATGTTAATGTCTAACAAAACCGCTCATTGCCCGACTTCATTCGCTCATGCTCAGCGAGTTCAATTTGTCTTATATTGAAACTTCTCCAGCAATGTTAGGTAATACCTGTATTGATTTAACGTTTACCAGAAATCTCGATGTATCTTGTATGCCATTTTTGTCGTACTTTTCGTATCACAGATCTATAATTAATAAAGTTATATTGTAATTCAATAATTATTTGTTTTCTTGCTTTTATCCTGAATACATAAATAAAAATATTTTATTTTAAAAATATAACCCGTTACTTATACATTATACAAAACAAACAGTATATGAAATTACATACATACATCATAGTCAGGTGAAATTTCCTTCTGAATAATGCCTAGCATCCTTCTTGAACGTGTTTTATTGGCATGTTTATAAATTATGGATAAGTATATCCTGTTTTTCAAGCTGAATATTGATGCCTAAAGCATCCTAGTTTCTGCTAAAACGTGTTCTTTAAAATTTTTGGCAGTGTTTATAAATACTGATGTTGGATAAGTTTTAGAATGAAGATGAAACATTGCTGTTTTTTTTCAATAGAAGCATTTAATTCATCAATCCTACATGCGTACCTCAAGTGCTACAGATTTATATTTCACTGTAGTAAGTAATATTTAACAAAAAATATTTTTAGGAAAATATATATTTTTGAGACAAAATTTAGTTATAATATAATGTAATTAGTACAATAAAAAATAAATTAAGCTCAGCTCAGCTTGTTAAGCCCATCAAGATAAGCAGTTAAAAAATATTTTTAATAAAAAAACAGAATAATAACCAGTTTCTAGCACATCTAAAGAGTCTGTAATTAGCAGTTACTTTGAACAATTTACCAGTTCCAAGTTTAAGCTCATTGATAGTTAAATCTTTGATAGAAGAAAATCTCATATTTTTATAGCTACTATAGTTCAAACTCAATAATAATTAATTTCTTCTACTAAGATATAGTAGTTTTATAAAACAACAGATTTCAATGAAGTTCTTTTAATGCTTTTGAAGTTGTCAATGTCATCTCTTCAAAACATTTAACACAAACCCCCACCACCGATGTTCAATATTGTAACAATTCAGTAAAAAATTTTAGTGGGTAGGGACAGATAGGATTGAGAGACTGTCTCCTCATGAGAGACAACTTCCTGACAAATGTGTTAAAAAATGACCAAAGGATTAAACGGCAAGAGAGAGGGTCCTTTAATAAGAGTAATAATTACTCCTAGCTTATACTTAATTAATAATCGGTTTTTATACTAGGTTTTTAATGAGTCATTAACTCATTAAAAACCTAAATTTAATAATCAGGCAAAAGAAAAGTGAGTAGGGTAAAGGAAAGAAGGAACAAGCTTTTTTAGCAGCTGTATCTGCTTAAATATTATCTTCTGTACTTGAATGAAAAGAAATCCACATGAAATTAACAATTTTGAATTTCAAAATGGAAAATCAATATTTCAGGAATCATACAGTTGGTTACGTAATGGTTGTGTAAATACTGGTGAGAGCAGAAAGTGAGTCGGAACAGATGAAGTACTCATTTTGACTGTTATTTAGTGTTTTTATATATTCTAATGGTAATTTAATTTTAAAATATTCTGCTGAGTAAATAGTAAAAACATTTGGTAATAAGTAAGTAAGTGGTAATGATTTTCAAACCAATAATTACAGATCAGCCCTCACTTTTCTCAGAGTTGAATCCATCAGTAAATATTAGCTGTGAGTTTTCATAAAGGGGTATGACCTTAAAGTAATATAATGATAAAGTTTGATAAACATTGTTTTTTAATAAATCAATGAGAATAAAAGGAAATTTTGAAGAAGTTAAATGCCAAATTGGAAATGTCTGTTGGGACAGGAGATGTCTGTTTGTTGGACATTATTTGAGATATTAATCTAAAAAAATCAGTGTCATTTGTACAGGAGTGATTTTATTCTTGTTGGGGTTGGAAGGAAATTATAAGTCCATCAAGTTGTTAAAATAGCATAGTAAGAAAGTTGGCTTTGCATTGACAACAGCACCAAATTTAAAGCAATCAGACCTACATCAGTACCATGGGATCAAGAATCAAAACAAAGTAATGATAACAAGGTTACAAATTGGCCACTCAGAACTCATCCACTGCTACTTACTGCAAGTTAAACCACAGCCAGAAATAAAACAAATGTTAAGAAAATCTAACATTAAAACCCATTCTAACAGAATGCAAAAAATACATCAAGCAGAGACAAAATAATGGGTTCAAAAATCAAGATATTTTAAAATTGTTGAAAAATTATACACCTTTCCACAATGAGATAAATGAGCTATTTAAAAGATATTACTGTTAAAAAACAATTGTAGCAACAAATTGTTAACAAACAGGATACTATAAAATACGTAAATAATAAATAAAAATGTTGAATAAATTAAGTATAGGTGAATTTGGGGATATAAAAAGAAAAACAAAGCAAATTGAATTCATTATATATTTATAAAATGTATTCATAAAATAATTTAATGGTAACTTCATACATTTAACTACATAGATGTGGCACACACCAGTCCTTAGAGTACAAAAAATAAAATATATTTAATTTCTGTAATAAAGTTGAGGACGATTTTTATTATTATTATTATTAATATTAAATTCTAAATCCTAAGTTAAGACCACTCTCTTCACGTTCCTTTGGTTGAATATAAAAAAAACCTAGAGGATAAATACTATTAATCATCATTACATCATTGAAAAAAAATAAAAATTAGCTAAAGGCCTCTTATATATTCCTTCTATATCTCTGAAGTTGAAATAAAAAAAAAAAAATAATACCAATAACTTTAAATGTCAGGACTTTATATAAAAATAAAACATGCTAACATCACATTTAAAAATACAGATAATAAAAAGAAAGATTATCACTATATCACTATCAAATTATATACAAACATATGGGGACAATCTAGTTAACAAAAATTTCAGAGCTTGCATATTTTTAAATCAATCGTATTAATATCTTGTTGAAGAAAAAACTTAAAGAAGTTATGAAGCAATTTTAACAGCAAGAACTTTGCAACTTAAATATATTATATGTTTGATGTAAGTAGAAAAACGTTTTGAAAGCATATTTGATTTGATTACTTGACTTAGTGAAGAGTAGCTATTTCTCTATTGACAAGAAACCTGATACCACACGTGAATCTTTGCTCCAAAGAATTATCAACAAATGAACAGTAATCAATAGAACTCATATTTGACTAATTTTTAAATTATTTATCGTCCAGTTATGCCAGAAGTTGTGCTGAAATCAATCTAAACAAATATTAACATTTAAAATACTATAGATCAGATAATTTATCAAAAGTTGCACCATTTAGATCCAGATAATTTTATTAATCTTTTAATAATATTTATTATTAGAGAATGTCATTGTTGAAGTTTAAAAAAGAATTTATTGGGTTAGTGCAAAAATAATGCAGGTTTTGAATATTCATTTTGTTTAGGTAACTGCTTACCAAGTAAACAAATTATGCTCTAGTCTACTTATGGATAATAAACAATGGTTATTATTTTTTTTCCTGAAAGATTAGTTTATTTTATGTAAAATTTTCTATGAGTAAGGACCTCTGAAATTCACCATGTTAAAACAAGATTTTCATTAAATTTATTTTTATGAGTTCAAACTTGGTTGAAGTGCAGCATCACCGTGCATAATATCAATGTTGTTTGGGATGAAGAAAGCACCAATGAATGTACAATGCAATGATGGTTCCAAAAAATTTTTCTTGGAGATTTTGATCTGGAATACAAGGAAGTTAGGCCTTCTGTTGTTGGTCCCGGCCATCTAAGCTTTGGTTGATACAAAACCCTTGCAAAACTACTCTGGACTTTGCTAGAAAAGTTTGTATTGACCACTTAGTATAATAAACCACATAAAATTATAATACATTTGTTGTCACATATAAAAACCTGCATCATTTTTGCACCTACCCAATAGTACATACATATTTTAAATTATAAATAAAAATATATTTTAAAATATTTAGCTTTGTAAATAGTGATGTTAAAAATGTGTTTTGTTCATCTATAATGTGCCATGACTAAGAAAATACTTGAAGACTTCTGGCATCACATAATCAAATTGTATAAAAATTTCATCAAATAATAAACATTAAGTTTATTCATAATTATAGTATTCTTAACTGTACCTATAATAGATAAACACGAGGCATAAATAATAGTTATGTAGTTATAAGATATATAAAAAAAATAATAAATATTAATAGATCTATTAATAAAACAATAAATAAAGTTTTATTCAAGACTGTACAATTAGCATAAGCATCAGTAGCCTAAAAACATACTTTACAACCGTTAAAAACATTTATGTCATACATACATATATTATTCATACCTATTTACATACAAATATAAAAACATTTAACTATAAAAAACTTAGTAAATTGTTTTTTATATCATCAATCCTTTCAATTTTTGAGGCAATCTCAATCATTGTGACTGAGCAGTTAATAATAAAGCTTCCATTGCAACAATACGTATAATTGATCAACCTTCTGTTTCATTCTTCGGTAAAAAAATATCAAATCAATAAAAAGTAATGGCTGAGCTATGAAAACTTCAATATTTCTAATTGTATTAAAATACACGACTATTAATATAACCATTTGTATAAAATTATGAGTAAAGTTCTTTTACTTAAGAAGGCAAATGGAAAGTATATTGATTGATCAAAGAAACTGTTACAAAGATAGAAAAAAATAATATGATTTTCAAATAAACCTATAGACCAATGGTATCAACAGAATATTTGTCCATGAATAATAATTATTAAAAAACAAAAAGAAAAAAAAAAAATTTGTTCTGTTATATGTATTCTATAATAATTTGGTAAAACAAAAAACATTCAGTTATTTCTTTATGTAATAATGGTAGTTTAAAAATTAAACCTGTAAATAATAAAATTAATTGAAGAAAGATGACTTGTAAAGGGATTTAGATCATGCAGGGAATTGCGGTAAATTAAAATAATGATACAAAACAGAAATTGAAGGCAAAATATTTCTGAATTGTTAATCGCCACAAGTGAAAGATTTGACCCATCTTTTAATGCGCAATTTAATTCGCCTTATGTATTGAAATTTTTGAGTACTGAAACGATAACTGCAGATGAGAAAACGTGAATAAACAAAAGAAAATTATTTTTGAAAAACTGAATTAACACCTTTTTCCACCAATCGCTTCAACTGCTCTATCCTTCCTTCTCTTGTTTGGAGAAAATAAAAATGTTAACCCCAAATACGTTTTATGTAAACCCTAACTAATGAACAATTTTTAATTTAAAATTCTCTAAAATATAAGAGGTTTAGTTAAGCATTAACTGATTACAAACACATCATTATTAAGCAATAAAGTCCCAATACAATTTTAATTAATCAATTTAAATGCGTATATATATATTTTAAAAAAGATGAATAGGTTACTGAGACTAGAATTAACTGGAGACCAGATGTAATTTTGCTATTTTAATTACTGCTCTCATTAAAAAAAAAAAAATACATAAGTTAAAAAAAAATTAGTAGAGAGAGAAAGCCATGCAAAAGATTTACTTTTTCATACAAAATGTCTTTGGATTTCAATAAATTAGAATTAAAACTATTGCAAACAGAGAAAATTAACAATAAATGATTATTTTCCTTATATTCAAAGAAAAAAAAATAATAGAACATTGTGACTGATTTTATGCATCTTCAGAATTAAATTATGAATTGTTAGAACAAAAAATTTACACTATCAGTACTTATCTATCTGACAGCAAAGAAAAGAATAAAATTTGAGCATGCTTTAAGAGGAAATTTCTTATCATGAGTTACATTGTATTGTCTTTTATTTATTTCTTCAAGAAAAAAATATATATAGACATGATATTCAAACCAATGCAATAAACATTATGTCTTAATATAAAATATTTAAGAAAAAAAAAAAGAGAGTAAAATGCTATCGGATAAACAAAAACTTTCCTTTTGCCTAATAACGTGTACCTAAAAAATGGTTATACAAAAATATTTTTCAGAACCTCTTAGGGTCTGTAACAGCACCTCATATCCAAGGCAAAGTGCCTCCTTTCATTATGCCTCTTTATAAAACTTACCCATTTTAAAAACTATTTGGCTTATTTGGCAGTTTAATTTTTAAATTCTAATTTACAAATATTAGACTAACAACAATAACCATTCTTACAATATATAATTTATATATAACAAAATAAACTGTTATATTATAATGAGTAATTTACAAGATACCACACTATTGTCTCTCACACGTCATGATTATCTTTGGTATTCAAAGGGTTCTCTGAACAGTATGAAAGTCATGATACAAAAATATAAGTAATATAATGAATATTTAAAATACAAAAAGCAGCCTAAAACTGTACAATATAAAGTTTAAAAAGCTGTTTTAGCTTCAAAATATCATGAAAGTGTATTTAAAAAAAAAAGTTTATTTTAAAAATTCAAGCTGTGAGTCTATTTATTCCTCTAATCATTTACTGGATCAAACAATATATATATATATATATATATATATATATATATATATATATATATATATATATATAATTATAATACTGTCTGAATAAGCACATTGTGATCTGTAGTAAATAATTATTCAAATCAGTTTTTCATATTAGTTTATATTCATAATAGTGACAGTATATACTTAAATTATTATTATTATTTTTTTTTTTAAATATCATTAGTCTATTGGACGTTCTGACTTTAAATAATGAAAAAACTTCATATACGTTTTATATAAATATTAAAATTTTGAAAAGAATTAGTGATGTGTCAATGCTATGGATGCTTGAGAAAGTTATCAGTGTCGAGAATCAATGATTTAGAGTTGATTCCTAGTATGAATCGATGCAGCACATCTTATTTTTTTGGCTACAATTATACATATTACATTTAAATTTAAATTTAAAGTGTATGCTTGATATTAAGAATTAGAATTTGTAAAACTATTCTTTAGCCCGTTGCCTGAATTATTACATAAAGTGTATTGTTAATAATTAACGCTTCTTGCTATTTACTAATTTATTCTTTGAATTAATATTACTTTTTTTATGCTGCTAAGCATTTTTGTGTGGTTTTTTTTTTTTTTTTTTTTTTTTTTTTTTGTGTGTCTGTGTTTATTTAAATTTTATTTATTTAATTAATTTTTTAGGGAAAATTTTGGACCAACACATTGATATCCACTGTTGAAAAATTTTGTTACTAAAAGTAATAGTTTGGTACCTTTAGGGAATAAAGTTTCTCAGATGTTTTCTAATGTTTGGACTTAATATTTTAATTTAAGGTTGAAATAAAAGTTCTTTATTATTAGTTAATTGACTGACAATTCTTAATTATTGTTAATGACTGACAGGTGTTCTTCAAGACAATACAGTCACAATGTGCTTGATGAATTTTTAAAAAATGCTTTTATGCAAAAAGTATAAAGCAAAGATAATATAAAAAATTATTGAATAGGCAAACAACTTTCGAGTAAACTTGAACAAAAAATAAACTAACAATAAAAAATAAATTATAATTGCCTCAAATAATAACTTAATATACATAATTACAAAACAATATTAATATAAAATGTTGTAAATTTTTCTTATATTCTTCTTGATTTTAATGAGCTCTATTCTAAATTAATCTAATCATACGTGAAAAAAAAAAATATTATATCAGTCTTAGGAGACATTAAGAATTAAACAAGTCAATATAGAAATAATTTTATCAGTTACAGAGAGTATCATTATTAAACATTAAAGCGATCAAATCTTGTAATATTTTAAGGAGTTTTATAGAATTGTATGTTCAGAATTTTAAAAACCAATTAATATTTAATTGAATACCTAATATCCAAATTTTTGTTTGTTTTTCTTATTGTAATTTATAATTTTAAAACTGAATATTTTAAAAAAAAAGAGAGAGAAAAAACAGACATTTAAAAAAAAATCTAACAATGCAGATAATTAATTTAAAGAAAAATATTATCTTCATCTTAATGGAATTAATTTGTAACTTTTAAGTGATCATGAACCATATCATCAGTTGTCTGGATTAGTCTGATTAAATATTTAAATAGTAGAATACAAAGTTAATAAAATGTCATATAAAATAAAATAAAAAGGTCCTTCATCATCCACTTTAATTGTGATTTCAAAACTCTATTACAATTATCAAGTTATTCAAAAGCACCTCTGTGCAATAATGATATACCTTGGTAGATTTCTAAGCTCATGAACAATGAACAAATGAAAGCTTTGACTTATTTATAGCAGTAAATAAGTCAACAAGCTATTAAAAGTGTTAAGAAATACATAATACATTGAAGACAAACAGATTTGAATTAACATAAACATAAGAGTGTACTAAGTGCTTGTTTTTTATTTTTTTAACTATTTGAATTTTACTTCAAATGAATCGCATAATGATTAATAATGTTACCCCTTCTAGAATCTATGACTTAAGACAACAATTTTTCAGGATAAACAGAGATTTTTAGAAAGTAATAATAAACATGAAATGATAATATAAAGTTAATATTTTGTGGTTACACAGTTTTATTTAGTAATGCAAATAATAATAATGAATTATAATTCAAGTATAAATTCTGCAAAAGTCAAGAAAAACTAGATAACAATCATTAATTTTCATTCACTATTTGTTCCTAGATTCCAATAATCTGACTGACTCTTTAACTGTAAGTAAAAATTTATATAAATGTTTGATGACTTATTGGTATTATTCTTAATAAAAAAAAAAAGTATATGTTTTTTGGATATGTGTATGTTTACATCCGGGTAGGATCAGAATGTAAAGTCATTTTTCGGTTATAACTAATATGGGTTTATGATAAGTAAAGTAAGTAATGTAGTTCTTACCAGTGATGTTGATATTACGTTCAAACACCAAGCCTATCCAAGAACCAACACATGTTGCACTGGAATTTTTGTAATTAATGAGTCACACTAGAATAATATTAATTTTCATGATTATTAAGTCATACTAGAATCAAGAGTGACCTTGAAGTGGGAATGTAACATTAAAAATATTAATATTAATTAATAATATCAATTTTTTGTTATTAATCAGTAACAATAATAAAAGTTACAAGAGGTAATGGATAGTTACAATCTTGAAACCCAATTAGTTCCTGTAAAAACGGGTACCATGTTAAAATTACTTTTAGTCCCAATAAAATTATAAAAACATGTTTTTGATAGAATTCTATTAACCTAGTTTTTCATGACTACTACAGAGGTAGTTTCAATAAATTACAGATTCTATAAATTTTCTTTCTTAACTGTTATTTTCAAGATTTCTTCTAAGAGTAGAAAACAAATACACAATTGAAAATAAATATTACTAAAGCAATTTTCATAAATACCTCAATATTTTAAAAATAAACTAGTACTGATCAATCATAAATAAAAATTTTAAAAAAATTACAAAAACTAATTGCAAAAGGTTTAGGCATGTGACAAGAATATTTAAAAAATATAGATACATAATACTTTGAAAAAATGTCATGACTTTCATACAGATGCTTCATCTATGACAGTGATGACTCTGTTAGGAGCTCCTGGTATCAGTCGCCACTTGCCAGGTTTGGAAGATGCATTTTCCTCTTCTGAATGCTTGGCTAGTGACCAGCGTCTTCCCTTCCGGTCCATTATTACAGGCATCTCTGCAATAAGATTGTTCTCGAATTCGCTGAGCATTAGATAGTTCTCGACTTTGTTGCAAGAGGTGATACAGTCTCCAATAAGATCTAGATCATCTAAGATGTTATCCGGAAGGTCCATGTCAGCAATGCCTTCCTCAGATATGCAAGTGAGCTCTGGCTTAGGACCCCCGCCTCCCCCAGCTACTGCAGGTTCAACTACAACCTTAACAAAATGAATTGCAATGTATAGTTTTTAAAGATGTGATGTTTGGCAAAAAATAAATATATATAGAAAAAAAAGGAAGAATTTTTTAAGAATGTTTTTGAAAGGAAAAATATTTTTGCATCAATTCACAAAGTGTGGGAGTTTGTTGCTTCACAAAGTATAGAATTGCCACTATTGAATTGATAAATAAAAAAAAAAATTTCCCCCTCTTTTTTTAAAAAATAATTAATTAAATAATAGAACAATAAGTACAACATTTGGAAAGAATGATTTTTTTTTCTTATTATATTTATACATTAAAAAAAAAAAAAAAAAAAAAAAAAAATCAATAAAGGCAAATCTCCATAAGAAGCTTCTCGGCACTGAAATAGACTAATACACTCAGTGCTAAGCAGCGAGAATATCAAGGAGTGAAAAGGCAAAAAATGAAAAAATAAAGAAAAAATTGAGAATCAATCAACTATTTTACGGAAGGAGATTTAATTTTTACTTCTTTTAAAGGCATGACTCCAATTAATCTTTTATTATCTTGACATATTTCGGAGTACATTGCTCCATCTTCAGAATCCACAACTGAAATAATATCCATATACAATACTATTCATTATACAATCCATTAAGATTAATGGTGCCCTATATAATAATAATAAAATCAAAAACATTATAAAACATATTGAAATCATAGACAAATGGATTAAAAAAGACATGATTTATAAAATATATTGCAAAGACTGTAAAACTATATAGGAGAAGCTAAACAGAATTTAGTAAAAAGAGTAAACCAGCATAAATATAACTGCAAAAGAACCAATAAAAAAGTAAATAATAACAATACTGCACTAAGTGAACATGCTTCAAACATGAATTTGGCTTGGAAAATACAAAAATTTTAAATCATGAAAATAAAACAAAAAACTGAAAAATAATGGAAGCAATCTACAATACTATAATTAATCTACAATACTATAAATCTACAATACTATAATTAATAAAACAATAGACCATGCGGTAAATTATAAAACTGATATACAAAAAATAGGAACTAGTTATGCTAACTTAATAAATAGATTAGAAATATAATTAAATCAAATACCCATAAATATAAATAGTAATTATTATTCATATTGATGAGGTATAGTTGACTGTTAAGTATTAGGAGAAGTAGATAGTTGGGGTTTGCAGTCATAAAGATACACAGCAATTAAAAAATAAGTTTTTTAATTTTTAATGCCAACGTTTCAACTTGCATTGCAAGCCTTCATCAAGGTTTCAGACTGATGTAAAACAGAAACTGAAAAAAAAAAAAACAAAAAAAAAACTATCTACTTCTCCTAAATAGTAATTAGATATAAAAATGTAAATATGGCTAACAATACAGTTAATAGAATGAAAATAGAATGTGTTTGTGTAAGCACCAAATTAAATGGTCAATATGTAAATGAATTAGACAAATAATAACAAAGAGTGGGCATTGCTCAGTTGAGGGTCAGTAAGGAAATGCACAAATGACTATGTGAAGGAAATCACAGTCTAAGTAGAAATTTAAGCAAAATTAAATGAGATAGTATTGTATATTATATTATTTGATTATTTATATTATATATATTATTTGAGTTGTAGATTCTGAAGATGGAGCAATGTACTCCGAAACATGTCAAGATAGTAAAAGATTAATAGGAGTTATGCCTTTAAAAGAAAGAAAAAAAGTCGAGGTACAAAGAAATATCCTGGAAGAGATTGAGAAAAAATCCTTAAGCTGTTATGGACATTTACAAAGAATGACCGGTGGAAGGCTACCAAGAAAAGTCTATGAATGGAGAATACAAGGAAAATGGAAATGAGGTAGGAAAAGGAAAACATGGAAGAAAGAAATAGAAGAGTATATGATGGTAAAGTGGGTACTCTAAATTGGGGGTCACACCTGGAGGTTGAGTGTGATTGCAGCCCACATCACCTCTTTGTAAAAGCATTAGTCAAAAAACAAAGTTCCTTACCAAGTACTGAAACGAAAACCTTACATGGGTAGTAGCGGTACAGGTAGTCATTTTATTTTGTTTATTTATTTAGTCAAGTCAGTATGTACCTAAATGAAATTTTATTATGCTTTTTTTACTTGGCAAGGAGTGGATATTGTCAGTTTTTCGCTTCGAGGACAATGTGGAAACTTATTAAAACTGCTAAATTTGTAATTTTTCTTAATTATTTACCCTATAACTTTTATTTCATAGAAAAAATAAATATACATTTTTTTTATATTTATATTTATAAATATATTTTATTCTCTTTACTTTTTAAGGAAAAAAAGATTCTTTTTCATTCTTTGTAGAATATTAGAACAATTTTTATTTCCAAAATTTATTTTTATATTTAATAGTCACTGAAATATACTGATTCAAGGAAATAGTCCAGTAACTTGGGATGTGAACAGTTGGAGAAAATAAGAAAAATATGACGGTGATGGCTTACAAGTTCTTCTGGTTCAGCAGTAAATGAAGGTCTCCTGCGCTGAGGGCACACTTCAGACTCACAGTTTTTGTCAACTCCGACATGTTTGTGATGTGCCCTTCTCCTGTGACAGTCGATCAGAAACAGTGCAAGACTCCCCAAAAATACACAAGTCGCACTGAAATAATAGCCTGATTTTCCTCCATATTCTACATTGATGTAACCTAAAACATTGAAATATGTTCCGTAGTAAAGATAATTCAATAAATGTATAGCTATAAAGTACACATTATGAAATATATGTTGTTGTTTTTATATTTGTAAAATTGAAAGTAGTGCATTGACCAACGATAAATAATAATAAAAAAAAGAAAGAAATATCTTTACATCTAGAATTTTGTTGTGAAGAAAAAGTATTTTCACCTCTAATTTTTTTCATTTTTCATTTCATACCAGCCAACTTTATAAGAATCACATATTAACATAGATTAATACATCACAATGGTTTAAAATAAATAGGTAAAAGTGTAGATAATTTACCTGTAATAGGAACTCCCAGAGCTATTGGTATTGACTGTGAAAACTGTACAAATCCCCATGTTCTTGCAAAATTCCTGGCTCGAACTCGTTCATATGTGTACACTTTAAGTGTATAATGGTATCCTCCACAGAAGATGCCATAAATCCAAGTGAAGAAGACATATCCCTGCTTGCTATGGGACAGTGTAGTAAGGGCTAGTATTGCCAGCCCACAGATGAATATAGCAACCTGAGCCAGGTACTGCCTAGCGATTCTGCACTCGGCAGAATTATTTATAACTAAGCAGCCAAAACCTAGGCAACCTAGCACCCATCCGAGGCCAAGATAACCTTGGAGTAGAAGAACTGAATCTTCCAAACCCTCGTCTTCAACATGATGAGCCTTAAAATAATAAGAGATATTTTTCTTTAAAAAAAGTAAAAGGGGATAAATAATATTTAAAAAAAAATGCAATTATAAAATTAAAAAATAAATTGATATACAGTGGAGTCTCACTTATACAAAACTCACTTATATGAAACATTCAGTCATGCGAAGAATTTTTCGTTCCCCAGTGAACGAATAACTATCTTATAATTATTCAGTTATAAGAAGTATTCACATATACGAAACATTTTCCGTTCCCCCTTACATTCGTATAAGTGAGACTCCACTTTATATATAATGAAAGTGTAAATCGACACGTCAGCAGTCAAATGTTATGTCACTCCTTAGCCAAAACTAGTTAGACCTTACCCTTTACATCCTTACTAGATCCAAATAATGGGCCAGATTTTGAAAAAAAAACAAAGGTAACATTGCTACAGCTAGTTTTGTCTACATGCAACTATAATATGCTTTGTCCACATGCTACAACTAAGCTTGCTGGCACTGGCAAAATGGAGGCTCTTGTAAGTTCCTCATTTTTTCTTTTAAAAATAAATACACTTTTTTTTCTTAGTTTTAATAATAATGATAATAATATGAATACATTAGTTTAATGCAAAGTTTATTGTAAAGTATGTGCGTGCGAGAGTATAGGACATCTGTTATACGAATATGTTGTGATCAAATTATTGCTGGAAAGAATGAAAAGTTCAAGCTAATTTAAATAGTCAAAATAGAATGAGGAAAGTCAAGATGTACTATTTACAATGAATCAGTTTCATATTGTATACTTAATATACAATAAAACTTAATAAATTTGAACAGCTGAAAATATTCAGAAAGAAAAAACAACACAATAACACATCCACATCATTAAATACGATTTTTTTTATGGCTATAAAGAATACAAACAATCTTAATTAAATTTTTGAACTTGCTATCAGTTTTTATCCTTATCAATAATAGAGTTGCTAGAAAAAGAAATAAATATTAACTAATATGAAATTAAAATTAACTTTAGTCAATAAACATTAATTTAATTAAATTATTTATCAAGAACTATAAATTATTTAACAAAAAATATAGACTAACAAAATAACTAGACTAACAAAACAAGAATATACAAGCTAAAAATATTTCAAATATCTCACCAAGTAAAATATAGGAGTATTAATGCCAAAGGCGCTGAGACCTGTTGACAGGAGCAAAATTCGAACAGTTTTGCTCTTGAGTGTACCAAAGTCAATGAAGGGTGGTCCATCATCGACTTTATTTTTGTCTTTGATCTTTCTTTTTTGATTTTTCAGATGGAGTATAGCTCGTCGTTGTGGGTGGTACAATGATGCTGATCTATAGAAAGTGCCGAGGAAAAATGTCATGAAGACCGTCACTGTGACAGTCTGCAGACCAAATCGCCAGCCTATTGCACTGCAAGGAATAAAAAAGCAATAAATATTTTATAATTAAACCACACCAATGATGTAGATTTCCTAAAATTATTTTGGTGAGGATCAAATACAATAAACCAAGATAAATTAATAATCTTTTAAAAAATAAATATATAATAGGTGGTTAATAAAAATTATATATTTTTTTTTTTATTTACATTATTATATCTAACATATTAAAGAAATTATGAAATTGGAAAAACACTCTATAAATTTACATTAAATAATCAGAAATTATTGATTGCTTGATATAATAATTGATTACTAATCAATGATGGCATTTCATTGTATTATACACTATTTATATATTGTAAATGGATTATTGAATGAGAGTTTGGTTATATAAAAATAAAGGGTCAATAGAGGTATTTCTTATCTATTTTTTAAACAATTAATACAAATATTTTCTAAAGGTTCTGGTAAGCCTTCTGCAGAACTATTTAAATGTTTAGGTTTACTCAAATCATGAAGAGGGTACATCAGCTGAACTGGGAGATAAGGCCCACTGTTTTATCTTCTAAGCTTTACATCAAAACTCTTTAGCTCAAGTCTGTTATATTTCGTAACCTCAGCCTACAAACTCGATTATAGAGGCTATTAAATTGATATTTGTGACTATCTTAATGGATGTAATGAACAATTACTATAATAACCAGGAAATTTTATAGATGTGTTTAAAACAAAAAAATGTTGAATAAACATTAAATGATTTCATAATCATTTATAGAAACATGAAATGATTAGGATTAAAACAATATGAGAATATTTATAGATAATATTCAATGAATAAGGAAGAAAATGTTTTGATTAGAATTGGAAAAAAACATAATTTTGTTATTTTTTAACAAATTAATAATATTTTTAGCTTTGATAATTAAGTGATAAATAGTAACAAAGATTTTTAATGACAATACAAGTAATTATTCTATCTTTAATCCTCCAATAATTATTGTAATGAAGATATATTATAGATTATCAATAAATAATATTGAATTGATTTAGAATAAGTAAATAAACATACATAAAAATATTTTTTTATTATTTTTTTTTTTTTAGGTACATACCCAATTGCTGATTTAATAAAGAAGGACATCACAGCAATACCAAGCCCACTTCCAGATACTATAAATATTTCCACAAGCTCCCGCCTTCTTTTGAAGTATTGGGCTACCATCAGCGTGGAGCAGTCTCGGGTCATAGATACTCCAATACCTTTAACATGGAGAAATAGTAAAAATATTTTTCATAATATAATTTTCAATAATGCATGTATATAGAGAACATTTTTTACTGCATATGTTTGGGTTAGACATAAATGAAATAAATTTTACAGTACTGAGTTAAATGTCTTAGATTATTTTCAATCAAAAATATAATTCAAAGTTATTTTAGTTCTAAGAAAGAACTAGTTTATGATTTATGAGTTAAATCAACTGGTCATGAATTTATTATTTGTACAAGTTTTACAGTTTTTGTGTGTGTTTGTATATTTAATTTCCATTAAATAAAAAAATAATATTTATTCTGGTGTATATTGTCTTCCAAGGATATTATGAGTAATAAGATGGTAAAATACTATGGTTACAATAATTTCAGTCAAAGATAGATATTAAACGTGTGACGTCTAAGTTTAGAAAGTAGTAATAAATATTAAAAACATATCTGTGGGTATATATACAAAAACAATAATAATAATATCAACTGTATTGGTAGCTGGTTGATATAGACTGTACTGGGATGAAGAAATATTAACAGAAAATCCAATCGCTCATAAAAAGCCAGATATCCGGTTACTCAACGAACAAAACAGCAAAGATATTTGAAACAGTAATACTTTTAGATGACAATGCCCAGAAGACAATGGTAATGAAAATCTCCAGGTATCAGAATCTATCAGCAGGGTTAATAACAATATGGACCAAGTCGAAATTCTACCAGTCGTATTTCATGCAATAGTTTGATTTGGGAAGAAATAGTAAATTCCTTTAAAGAATAAATAATATTGTTGAACATATTAGAATAGCCACACACAGCTGTTCTTTAAGTAACTATGATGATTTTATGATAAATCCTAAACTTATGAACTTTTAGTTAGTGAAAGCCCTGGAAAGAATTAAATCACCATTTTGTGTATGGATATTAAATAATAATAAAAATAATTACAGTATGATTAGAAAAAAGTAAAGAAAGATAAAAAAATAAAAATGAATAAGTGAGAAATGATAAAGAGGGAAAAGAAACAATAACTACTTGAACATTGATTAAAAAATAATATTAACAACAATATTCATACAATATGTGAATATATGTATATATATATATATATATATATATATATATATATATATATATATATATATATATATATATATATATATATATATATATATATATATATATATATACATATATATTAAAATAAGGCTATTTATAACATATATGTATCAATAGTATCAATATAGAATTGACTGGGGAAGATGGTTGCTGCAGGTATGAAAAAGAGAGTTGATACACGGTAAACTACAATATACCAAGCTATGAAGGTTAATATGGTTGGTTAGGGATAGAAACTACTTATAGATAAAGAAATAGAAAGAATGGATCGAACTATTAGAAAAATCCAAAGTGTCTAATTTGGATAAAAATAATGGAATGGTTAACTGAATCAAAGGCATTTGAGGAATCTAGAAGTATAACAACAGTTAGTTAGATTCATAAGCCTACAGCAGAAAACATATGCATATGGTCCAGGTCATACACTGTATACGGCCATGCTAAGAAAAAAAGGTATAACTGACATTTTAATGCATGACGATTCTTTGATGTTTGAGAGTATTATAGCAATGACTACAAAATTATTTTTAATACCTTTACTATGTTGGCTGTAGCATTTAAATGTTTTTAAAAGATAGTTAGACTGTATTTAATATAAATTAACAAGCCAAAATGGCATTGCCTCCTTTTATGCTTAGCAAGGCAGTATTTCAACAAAGTCTTCTTACATCGGTTTACTATTCGTTAACAATAATTTCCTCACCTAGTATGGCTCCATAGCTGATGAAGACTTGGTGGAACTGTGTTGCGAAGGAGGTGAAAAGGACTCCAAGAGCTGTGACAAGACCGCCCATCACCGCTGTTAGCCTTGTCGACTTCTTCCTACAGAAGGCGATGGTCACTGGCGATACGAACAGAGCCACAGCCGTGGACATGGCGCCGACCCAAGCTGTAATATACATTAATATATGCAGCAATTAATATATGCTTAGTTATAGATATATAGATAATAAAATAGGTATAAAAATGTACTAAATAAATATTTTTTAGAAAATGCATGCGTCACATAACATATACAGCCGACTTCCGAAAATTTGCATTTTTTTCTCGGTCCCTTGACTTACACTATTTTATTTAATTTTTTTAACATAATGATTTTATTGTTTTTTCTACCTAACGGGGTTTTCCAGGTACTGAGGGTGAGAAATATGGGGAATGAATTACTACAAATTAATTCCACCTTGCCACTGGATAAGAACATACGTTCTCCGGTTTATCCGGTGGCAAAGGTAACGCATATCATTACAAGTGCGTTACCTCTGAGTTATTGACCCCTCTATTCTACTTGGGTAAGGAAGGGGCGATTTCTGTCTAACTGTTGTGGGATAATCTTTTATGATTTCATTTTGTTAAAGATGACATCTGTGCCCGCATTTCTATAACCGATTTTAAACTTTTCGCTTATAACGATGAGAATGAACTCCTATCAGTTTGAGAGAGACGAAGTCTTCTTTAAGTACCGTAGCACCTACGCTTTAAGATTGGAAAGAAATGATGATTTCGTCACAGCTCTCATCATCTTAAAACATCACAAGACAAGGTTAAATAGAAGTCGCTTATTATCCAAAAGGAAACCTCATTTTTTTTTTTTTTTTTTTTTTTTCAAAATGAACATTTAGCTATATTTCATACATACATACCGTATATAGTATATACAGTCAAAACTCGATAAGTCGAAGTAAATTCCATTTCCCGATTAGGTTTATATGATGTATTGTATTCGTTTACTCGAACCAACAATCGTTAACTGTAAGTAAAAGTTTAGCCTACTACATTTTTAAAAAAGAGGCTCTGTTAGTCGAAGTTTCCTAAAACCATGAACCTGTAGAAACCAGTATATCTCATCGCTATTCTCGCTTATCCTCAATAGTATTTCATTTCGGGGAAAAGACATACGTGTTAATTATTTCTTTATTACCCATGGCTAGGATGGGTAGAAGCTGTTGTCTTTGCAGCTTTACACATAATTCAGTGCGTGATAGATCTTTACACCTGTATAAATATGCAGAAGAAAATTACAGACTATTTTTAATTATGAATGTATTATGTTTTTTTATTAGTATCTCCATTTTTGTTAATTTTTCTTAGAATAAATTATTTAAAACATTACGTTGTATATATATATATATATGTGTGTGTGTTTATTATAGAAACAACTCGGTAACTTGAAAATTATTTTTTGTGAACTCGATATATCGAAAAATTGATTACTCTAAGTGAATTTGTTCACTCTTCAACTTCGACTTATTGAATTTTGACTGAACTATAAAATATAATTTAATATTATTATGTTACAAGACTCAAACGACAAGAAGCTGCCCGTCGTTACAGACTACTTCAACATTTACTAAACAAACGTTCAAAGCTCCTAATTAATTACAAAAGACTAATATACATGACTGTGATTAGACCTATCTGGACGTACGGAGTTGAGATTTGGGGCTCCACTAACCTATCCAATTCCTCTGGTATCCAATCCTTACAATCCAAAATCCTTCGGAAAATCCTCAATGCACCTTACTTTGTCACCAATAAACTTATCCATAAAGATCTTAATGTTCCATATGTTGCAGATTTAGCCCAAACTAGATATCAATCCTTTCATAGTAAGCCCCATAACCACTCAAATTCCCTAATTTCTCAACTTGCTTCCCACACCATTCCTGATAATCCTCCGAGGTGTCTGAAAAGAAGATGGCCCAGAGAACTTCTAGGGTAGGATTTTTATTAAAGTGCTACTGTTGAGTAGTTCTTTACAAGTCTTGTCACGTTATTGTAACAGGTAACATTTACTTGTATAAATATTGTACAGTTGTAAATTTCAATAAATTGTTATTTAAAAAAAAAAAAAAAAAAAAAAAAAAAAAATATTATTTTGTACATATTAAAATAACTTTACAGCAGTAAATTAGATTTTTCGGTAATTTGCACTTTTGCTTTGGTCCATAGGGTTTTGAATTATCGACAGTTATTACAAAAAAGAGAAACATTAGTTAACACCTCATTTGTAGGATTTTTACACTAACTTAAGTAGGTTTGCTTCCAACAATTATGTTATTTTTTTTAATTGGTCCATCATTTTTTTTTTCAACAATCGTTTAGTCCTTATATTTCGACGATCTAAACTATCTCCTTCCTCACTTAAATTATACACGACGCATATGATATGATATCCTTCATCCAGAATTGTAATTCAAATCGAAATGTCCACATCTTACTTCAAAAATTATTCGTGTGAAAGTATAAATCTGCTTGACCATAAGGGAGATGAAAAAGAGTGAGAGAAATAAAACAATTTTATCTTTTAATATTTAAGTGTGATAAGGGTTTACGGATTTTATGTAGTAAGAATCAACTTTCATACACTTTATTTTTCCAGCGAAAAATTATTTTATGACAAACTGAAATCAAACGGAAAATAGATTATGACTGTAATTTGATCCATATCATCATAAGCTACAAAGACATACGAATGAGTAAAACCTTAGGAATCACATAACATATCTAAAAACTCCTGATTCCCGGAAGAAGTTAATTAAGTTGACTACTAAGACGATGGGGAAGCTAGAAGAGGTTTAGCAGAGTCCTCCGAAGGCGAGTCACGTCCAGAGGAAGAAGGAACTGACAGGGGAGTTATTTACCACCGGACGGATACTGTATTTATGGGCCTCCATTGTGTCCATTCTTCGCATTGCGATACAGTGGCACTCTAATGACAACTGGCACGCTGCATCCACTACCGAAGGGATTCTTCTGGAAATAGGACCCTTCCTGCACCATCCATACAACAGGTAGGCATATCCTAATCGAAGAAGAGAATTAAAAGAAAAAAAACTCAATTTCTCTCTGACTGGGAAAAACATACATGAATATGCGTATCTAAAATCTACTGCTTTTTCCAATTTACATTTTAGAGTTATAAAGATAAAATTACTAAACTTAGCAATAAAATTGAATTAACAATCAATCATTATTCGAAATAAACAAATTTGATAGAAAATAGTATTTTAATACGTGATTTTGTTCATTCAAACCAATGCAGCTCCTGGAAAAAAAGCCCTAATTCACCCTAAAAATAAAACATGGAATCCCACATCTCCTAAAGACTATCGCCCGATCTCCATCTTATCTAACCTTTCTAAATCCTTAGAAAGATTAGTACAATCTCAGTTATCCAACTTCCTTAATGAATCCAATGTCCTCGATCCCCTACAATCTGGTTTTCGACTCGGTTACTCTACACAATCCGCTCTCCTCAAAATTACAAGTGACATGTTTACTGCCATAGACGAAAAAAAACTAACTGTACTGATACTTCTGGATTTTTCTAAATCGTTTAATTCCATCCTTTGGAATTCAATTTCTCATATTAGACAAGCAAAATCTCTAAAAACATTTAAATTTTTCTATTTCCAGGACCTCCTTCTATTCCAAGGTAACGCTTGCTAACAATCTACTTTCTCAATTAAATGATATCTAACTCTTTCTGAAACATACGTATTACCAATCAAAATAATTTTTTCTCACTCTGAATACAACATTTGGGTTCTTTTATTGTGTATAATAAGCATTGTATCAAAATAATCTATTCATTATTTCATTTGTAGAATGTTTTCTTATTTTCCTGTTTATATATTACATTAGTTTCTATGTATACATTACCATTGTTATATTATTATTTCTTCTTTATTTTATCTTATTTTATTATTTTTTTTCATTCATCATGTCTCTGACCAGATGTAACTAATTTCATTTCTTTCTGTACTAAGTTGTTATTCTTAAGGAACTTGGTCCCAGAATACAATTATTTTCTATTTCTATTTCTATTGCTAAATGGTAGGTCCTAGCGACAAATGTTATTAAAACATGAAATATTCCAATAGACCAAAGAATTATAGACCCCCATCCAAAGGACATATCCTTTTCAAAATCTAGAACGATGTACTTACTACTTTAGAATCGAATTATCAAACATATGATATGCAAATCATTTTTTGTTTTTATTTCATTACATCTTTAGTTCTTAAAGAAATAGTACTTTAATACATTGTACCATTATAATATAATAAATCTAAATATAGTCTGTATGTGGATGTTTGTATGTGGTTAAGATTTGGTAAAGAATTAGAGTTAAAGTTTACGGAGATACATTCAGTGGTGATGTTACCTGAGATAGAGGGAGTGACAAAGGAAAAAAAAATATTAGGGAGATAAATAGTCAAAAAAAAAAAAATAAAAAAATAGAAATAAAATACATAGAAATAAAAAGAGAGTCTTCCCAATGGGTTGATTTTGAAGGATTCAAGGAAGAAAAAAGAGGGTTGGATGGGGTAGGAAACAGAACGCGTTATGTACTGAATAGAATTTTCCTAGATAATTCGTGCAGCTAAACCAGTCAGTAGGTCTGTACACACTAATGACTATAATATCTTCGTATAGTCATTAGTGTTCTATTTCAAAGTCTGTTTAATTTATTGATGGTATCTTGTACTAAGTATCGAAAGAGAGGAGTTGCAAAAAGGAGTCTAGAACAAATGATAGCTTTTAAGAGAAGATGTTTTAGTCGGACAGATTAAGTTGGATAGCGAAAGAGATGTGATAGAGAAGTGAATGTATACCGATTGAATTTAACACCAAGAAAGTTTATACATGACGCTATGAAAATTTCGGTAGTATGGAGCGTGATAGACTGGTCATTTTCTTTTGGAATTGACGGGAAAGCGAGAAGACTAAGTTGTCAGTTTCAGAAGTGTTTATACTAATACCTAAACTGAAAAGGGAATCTGAAATTTGTTGAGCCACCGTTTGTGTATTCTGAAGGGCTTTTGTAGTTTTATTCGAGGAGCTGTAGATAGAAATATCGTCGGCATAAGCAGATATTTCGACACATCGTTAACGAGTGCCGATTACATCTGTTATGTAAATGGAGTAGAGGATAGGAGAAACCACAGGGCCTTGTGGGACCCCGATCTGGGAGGGCTTATATCGTGGCGAAGAATTTCCAACTCTGTAACAAAAAGAACGATTAGAGAAATGATACCGGAGTTGATTATAGATGGAAGGAGGAATTTCATGCTGAAGTAGTGGAAGAAAATCATTTTTATTTTGAACACGATCAAAGGCTACAATATCAAGGGATTTCATAGTAGTGGCGTGACTTTTAAGAAGAGCAGTAGGAACATAATGGAGTAAATGCGAATTTAGCCTTAGTTAGAAGCCTGTCTGTTCGTAATGTATAATTGATAGTTCATCGCAATGGGTTTGGATATAAGGGAGCATTAATTTTTCTTAAGGCTTTCGTAACTAGGAATCTGGATTTAAACTAGTTTTATTAGGTTTAAAAAGTGGAATTATATATATCTTAGGTGCCAAAACGGAATATCGTTGCTCAAACTTTAGCGTCAATATGGGATACAACACAAAATTTAAATGGCAGAAAAAGAGGAAAATAAGGAATAGGTACAGAAACATTTTGAGCATAATGATCACAAAGAGCTCGTTCTTGCTGTTGTGCTGTAGGAAGAAGAGAGTACATAGTGTAAAAAATAATAGGAAATCGTCAATGATAGGATGATCGAGGTAATTTATAGAAATTTTGTAAATTTTGAGAGGCAACTATTAGTTTTTTTGTTTTTTTTTCAGTTTTACTAATATAAAGCTAAAAAACACGGACTTTGTTTTTCTAACTAAATTGTTAAAAGAACCGTTACTTGATTGAAAAGCAGTTATTTGCAAACGCAAAGGGTGTTTCTTAAGAGGACAAGTATCTCATTTTCTGTACTGATTTCTGTTTCACTATTTTGTAAAATTTGCAAAACTACCTGGCGGATTTTATGAATCATGTTGCGGATCTTCATTGCCGCATATAACATTAAATTTTGTATTAATAAGGAGATTGTTGTTAAGCCGAAACGGAGCTCTCTGCCTTTCTATAATGGCAAGATATATTTGCTAGGAGTGGCAGAGGCCATTAGAACCAACAAATAGACAAGACCTGTCCACTGGCAGGGGCACCATTTACATACAGTGTCCTTCTCCTTTCTCCTCCTATTATCCACGTCGTCTCCTGTCGGGCAGTCTGTCTTTGTCATTGAGAGAGAGGAAGGTCTCGGAGGAAACAATTACAGAATAAAAAAATATAGCGTAATTTTATTACAGAAAATATTCAAAAGTTGCAAAAATGAAAAATATTCTCAAGGACTGTACCCGACACAGGGATATAACTAACACCAGCTTAAATGAGCCATAGTGGAATAAGTATTCCATGTTCCGCGAAATAAGAATCAAGTGACAACAGAGAGGAAAATCAACACTGACGGTTTGTTTGCTTGATTCTTCCAACAAATGCCTTTTTATAGCTCTGTAATGTATTTTTAACGAGACCGAGATATAATGTAACAGCAGCCTATTAAAAATATTCTTTGGAGCGTAATATATACACATATGTATTTTTAATTTATATGTTTTGTTTTTTTTTCATTTATTTATAGTTATTAACAAGGGTACAATAATATGATTAGCGGAACTGTGAATTCATGACATGCCAATGCCTTGTAAAGCAACTATTCATTGATAGCAATAAAAGTTCTATAATAGAAAGTCCTTACGCCATCTTCTTTTCAGACGGCTCAGAAAGTTATCGAGTATATAATAGGAAGTATGTTTATGTGATTAGTGGATTCTGGTGGATATGGAACTTTACGGTTTAGGCCAAATCAACAACATATGGGAGACATTAAGATCATCAAGGGTAAGTTTATTTGGTACTTACTATCCAAGCATTGAGGATTTCACTAAATGTTAAATATTATGAACTATAAAACAGAAAGACGTAGGTTTAGGATAAAGAGAAAAGGTTACGTCTGAAAGGAAAAAATATTAATCAGGCCCATTGAAAGTAAAGAGATCATAAGATTCCTATAGCTGTCCAGTTTAACCTAACTTTTAAATTACTTTCCTTTAAAGTTGGAATTTTTAACATGAAGTAATTTCATATTTGGGAAATGGATATTCATGGGGAAAAAACAATAACTAAAAAATGAAAATGAAAAATAAACTTTATTCTGGGACAGACTGTCCCCTCAGAATAATTAAAGTGCACAATAAAAGGTACAATTGTCTGGCTGAGATTAGTTAAATAAGCACATCAGTAATAAAATTAAATTAGGAGAAAAAAAAGTCGAAAGAAGAAATAAAAAACAAAAAATTAAAGTTAAGTAAAAAAAAAATAAAATAAATTAAAAAAAAGAAACAATCAACAGTAAAAATTTTAACACACGTATGTACATTTACATATTATTTAAATTTTTGTTGAAGATTAAAGATCGAGGAGATGGATAAATAAAAGATGTTTGAAAAAAGTTAAGGAAGAGGCTTTGCGAATATGGATAGGTAAGGAATTCCATAAAGAGTTAGCACGGATAATGAACGATTTTTCAAAGGAGGCAGTTCTATGTGAGGGGGTATATAGGTTGGAAGGTTGGGATCTTGTACTCAGGTGGTGAATGGAGGAACGCAGTGTAAGTAGGTTTAGGATATAGGAAGGTTTATTGGTTTTTAATGACTGGAATAGGAAAGTGCTGAGAAAGTATTGCCGTCGAAAATCGGGGAAAAGCCACCCTAGCTCTTTGTACCGGCAAGATACGTGAGACCGTCTGTCGACCCCAAAGATAAATCTAATGAAACAATTCATTAATCTCCATAGTATCATCTCTAGCTCAACAGACAGCCCCCCCCCCATACACCAAGCACCCGTAATCAAAGTGGGGAAAAATGAGAGAGGATACCAGAAGTCTAAAAAACGTGTTTTAGAAAGGAAATATCAGAAACTTGGTATATTTAACAGAAACTATCTGGTAGTGTGGTGTACGTAGGTCTCTCTGAATCTTAGGATGCAAGATTATAAATAATGAACGGTTGCCTGAGATTCGTTCTAGGGATCCCACGCCACGACCATGTATCTCACCACTACAAAAAATAAAAATGGTTATTTCCCTCCTTCCGAACACAATACTTCCTTGGAATGTTCCTTTACAAATCACTTTCCTCTCAGTCACCTCCCTATATTCTCAAAACATTAACATTAAAGTCATCTGTGAGTTCCTGCAAAACCAGATCCCGTCAGTCGAACCTCTACCTAACACCGTTCAACAAAACATCCTTCAAACGCTCCTTTATTTTCAGAGCATCTGATATCTGGAACTTCCTCCCTTAGAGCATCCGCCATACCTCCACTCGTAAGTCTCGACTGAATGAATTTCTTTTTCGTTTAATATTTATAACATGTATTATTACTATATATACCGTGATTTAAATTCAATATTTTCTTGCTTTTATTATGTCCTTAATTTTATATACGGCAGCTAGGTCATTATTATATTGTTCATTATAATTATTCCTGAGAAGCAATGACCCCCGAATAAAATTTATTTTCATTTCATCTAGATATTTAAAAAAAGTTTTTCAGTCATAACAGTTGTTTATGGATAATAAGATGTATCAATTCTATACAGAAAAAGATGAATACTATCAATGCTTGCTATGAAAATCATGATATTCTTATATTCATGATATATGAAAATTCTTTCCCACATATTAACCTATCCACATTAAATTTTATTGATTTTAAATCCATGCCTCTTGTGAAAAAGTTGATAAGTCTACACTGTGCACTTTTTAAAAGGAAATTTGATCGTTTTCCAAAATCTTGTAATTACTCTAAAATACAATACGTGGAAAACATGAGGCCTTTAGAATCAAAACCTGCCAAAAAAAAGTCCATTTTTTTTTTATTTCTCGATTTCATAATTTCAGTGTTTTATTTATTGGCCAAACGATTTGTGCCAAAATCTGTTAAGGTCGCATCAAAGTGACTTAAAATTCATGCTAAGTCCATAGTTAACCGGTGAGACGGTAGCAGGGCTAGGTAGATTCTTTGTTTAAAGAAAACGTTTCGGCGATGAGTGGGCTGAAAACCCTAAATTAGGGCACTATTTGGCGACCTTACAAGATGTTGATGATAAAAAAGAAGCAAAAATAACTCGTTCGGACAATGAAGATGCTAATGAAAGTGTTTTTGTTTGATTTTAATTAAAATTTTTAAAGTCCAATATTCAAATTTCATCATAGCACACCTGAGCAGTCCCAAAAAGTTTTTGAAAATGTCAAACTAAAGATCAATTTATTACATTTTAATCATGTCAGATTGGTTTAACCGAATTTATTTTCGTAAAATAAAAGCTTTTTTGACCTCTTGAAAAATGGACTCTAAAGGCCTCTTTATGGCCTTATTAAAAAGCCCAACTTAACCAATTTTATACAACGCTGAAACTGAAATCCAGCTATGAAGGTCAATAGTTACTTCGTTTTCTATGTAACTTCACTTATCCACTTATTTATGACAACCACTAAAATATAGGCATAAATTGAAATGTTAAAGAATTATTTATACGACATACTGAGTTGAGCTTTGGGGCTCCACTAAACCTTCATATTAGTCTTGTAATGGATCCTTACAGTCCTCCACGAACCTTCGTTAAGTCCTCAGTGCTCATAATCTTGTCCCAAATAAACTTATCCATTATATTCTAAAAGTCATATATGATGCTAAATCGGGTTTAACCTTCCATGATAGGCCACCTGTTTACCTCAATCCTCAATTCTCCTTTGTTTGTCACTGATAAACTTATATCGTCGTTAGGTGGGCCCAATCCAGACACCTATCCTTTCATAGAAGACTCCATCAACACCCAAATCTACTAGTCTCTCAAGTTGCTTCCCATTCTATTAGCGATGATCCTCCGAAGGAGATTTCGACGATGGCCCAGGGGCCTTCTAATATAGATTTCCTAGAAGTGCTACTAATGTACAGTTTCTTTAAAACTTATGAATATGTTATATTTATGATGTTCCTACACTTTTACTTGATGTATGAATTGTATACAGTCGTAAGTAATAATAAATAAATTAATACATAAAATATTATGTATTTCAAAATTGGTTCCTTTTATCATAAAAGTTTTTGTCTATTCTTCCACAGTTATGAAAATAATCCAAATGAATTCTGCTTCAAACGAACCCAAGCTAAAGTTGAAACCGCCCAAACTAAGAATAAAATATTTTAAAGGATATTTCTCGTGAGAACGGTGAACTTCCAAGTAGTACAGATAAATAACTGGGCTATTTCTGCCTCTCGGAAGTAATCGTCTTCCTCAACCTCTTTCAACTTTAAAAGAACTAAGTTTAAGCTGCTTTTTAACAGCGCCGTGAGGTACTTCTAAGTGAGTGCTTCAATTGTTTTTGGAGCTACGGTTGAGTGTTCTTTAAAATTATAAATATTCCTGCAAAAATACATTTATGGTCGAAAGATAATCTTTTAAAAGCAGGTTGCAACGGAAATAATTACAGGATAACCTATTTAACATTATAATCTCAAGAACACTATAACCTCAATACAGAAGCATCAAGGGACTAGCTATGATTACCCGTTGTCGACTGCATACGATATATATATATATATATATATATATATATATATATATATATATATATATATATATATATATATATATATATATATATATATATATAAGTACATCTTTATAAACATTATCATCAAGAATCAAAAATTAATTTACATGTAGCAGCAATTGAATAGATAAAGATTCGATACTCTAGAGCTCATCATTCAAGAAAAAAACAAGTTTTTAAAAATTTTAAGACGAAGAAATTGGAGGCCTACGAACATTATAAAGCATTCGTATCAAACGAAATAATTCTCAGAAACAAGAATTTCGGCTCACTATCTGTCGATATATTCCCAGATTTAAAAGCAAACTCTAATCGGCACACGTGCAGTGAATTAGCGCAGAGCACATTTAGTTTCATTGCGATATGCAAAAGAACTGACTATTGTCTCTTGTCGAAACACTGGGCTCACTTTAGTGTCTGGCGCTGTTAACAAGATTGTGTAGGCTGTGCTCTGATAACATTCGTCGCGATATATCAACAACGGGGACTTGAGAGTTTTTTTATCAATGCACAAGCAGCTGTCTCTTATTAGGTTTTATATATATTGACTGTTACTAATAGGTGTTTCATAAGGTTCTTGAGGTTAAATCAATAATTGTCTGAGTATAAGTTAAGAAATTTGAAATGGAGACAGAGGTATCAGACCTTCTTGAATATTTAAAACCAAAATTAATAACTTTTTCTCCTTTTAGTTGTCATTTAGATAAAATCGTTCCTTCTTTTCTTAATTAAGTCATGAAAATCCAACAGACCCATCCAGGTTAATTTTTTTTTTTTATCACTAAGGACAACTTTCCTCCAATGCGCAGTCCATAATGTTACATATCTCGCAAAGGTCATACTAGCTAATTTGCGAGGCTAAAAAACTGGCTTTCTTTTTCCCTAACTAATGTTTTTGAATTTTGTAATAATCTTTCAACGATCGCCTTTGACGTTTTACAAAATAATATCAATCGAAAATAAAGAAATCATTAAAATTTTTTCTTATGTACAAGGGTGTGTATAACATTTTGTCGTTGAGTTTATATTAAAAACTATTGAAGGCAAAGTCTAAAATGTCATAAAGAATCAGCTCAGTCCGAATAATAAATGAATCCAGGGTGCAAGGTTTGATATTCTCGAAGTATTTCTTGCATGAAACGACGAGTTCTCAGATTCTGATTTTTATGATTTGTGGGGGTTATGGTTTACTGCGGTCAGCAAATATGGGGTCTGGTTTACAGCTCTGAATCATTGTTGGAAGGAGTTGGGACAATATACAAGTTATTACAAGTGGGTAGCTAAGGCGTCATTATCATTATTTTCGAAATGTCGACTTTAGGTTCCAAAACATAAAATCATCATAGGCTGTTAAATAGTTTAAATTTAAAATTAAATATTCTATGATCAAGAAGAATTATCTCTATAACGTATTTTTTAACTATTTTATTTTTTTCTTCCACATTTTATTTACATCTGTCGATCAAAGTGATTAACAATCAGTGAATTAAGTAAAATATTGAATTACTTGACGTTACAAGCATGAGGGGAAGTGTGTAAGAATCCTCTGGAATCTCCTCTTAACTTGATTTTTTTTTTTTTAAACTAACTCGAAAGATCCGTCATCCATCTTTTTCAGCCTTCGCTGTGTGTTGTCCTGAGTGTGAGTTGTAACCATGTCGTTTATGAGTATGTTGAGATGTCCATTTAATTTTTCATGATATTGTTTGCAGATGGTCCATAATAATTCATTAACAGTTGGCATGCGAAGATCCATATGCAGAGTTACATAAAATATTAATATTTATGAATCATCAGAAATGATAAAATCGTTCAATAAAAATCCTTTCTTTTGTTTAAATGAACCGGTAAACATTTCTAATAGCCCCATTTTAAATTTGTTTTCAATAGGAACGGAAAAATCCAATTAGTCATAGGGAAAAGGCCTTCCCCTTCCACAATGGATATATTTCAGATATCTGTTAGATCTCCTCAGATGAGTATGAATATTTGATTTCTTGTCTTCCATTTATGAAAAATTTAATATATGTAATCCATGTAACAAAGCGATATCATAAATTAATAAAAATAAAATATGAAGCCTGTGTCAATTTGATTCCAATTCCGATAGTTTTATCAGTCGTAATTAGAGACGCCTACGTTTGATGGCTGCCTCCTGGAGCTCCATGAAGAGAATAGTGTTGGCGTTGGGAGGGGGAGTATAATGTTCTCAGGAAGCCACAGCCTCGCAAATCGTGGGTCGTAAAACTCTGGCTCCAGACAGTCGATAATAGTTTACAATGCCGGTTTGATCACTTTCTGAATCAGCGTGTCACTTGCGCATCCGATAAAATAAACCACAGCTCTCTGAATCTACATTCTAGAAACAATCGGAATCATAAATTTCATGTTTTGTTTTTTTTTATAGCGCTGGATATTGAATAGCTTTGGACATAGTAAAGCAAGATAAGATAAAAAGCACATAAATTAACAATAAATCGATAGTTAAGTGGAATCGGTTAATAAATAAAACATCATGAGCTGCTTTGTTTTAAACTACTAGTTAAAAATGAGTTTTTATTTAAAAATATTTAATTTATCTTCTTTAATTTTTTTTATGAATATCTACAACTCTATAGAATATATATCTCTAGTAAATGGGTAAATTATTAAAATAACATACCAATAACTTGTAAATCAACTACCCATTGGTAGCATTCAATAACAGTTCTGTATATAAAAGGTCACAAGGCCATTTTCTTTTCAGACGCCTAGAATGAGAAGGAACTCGAGAGACTATTGAATTTGAGTGATAATAGAGGTTACTTCGAAAGGATAGGTCTGGTTTGGACCAATCCAGTGACATGAATATAAGTTTGGGGCAAAGTAAGGAGAATTGAGGATTTTTCGAAGGGTTTTGGATTGTAATGATTTTATACGAGAATAATAGGAGAACTAAAGGAAGTTTAGTTGAGCCATAAAGCTCAATTCCGTGTGTCAAAATAGGTCTAATTACTGCCATGTAAATGGTTTTATTTTTTTAAATTTATTTATTTATTTCTATATATATTTATTTATAGGTTCTTGAGGTTAAGTCATAACTGAATAAACTATGACAGAACCTCAAGAACCTTACTAAACATTTAATAGTAACAGTCAAGAAATTTATCCATATATATATATTTATTTTTATTTTTTTTTATGGATTCTAAGGTAGACGTTTGTCTATTTGGGTCCTTGGTAGCGGATCTGTTAATTATCTTATTTAAATTCCCAAAAATGTTAAAATCATTCTAATCATATCTATTAAGACTCGTTTTACTAAACTAAAATTTGATAGTAGAATATGATCTAGGATGCAGTAAGATTTATAAACTTAACATCCAAGTCTAAAAAATAAACTTTATATAAGGAATGCTGACGTTACGACCGGCTTTGCAAGCATTCTTAAAATGAAGTTTGCAATGTACTCCTTCGTCAGGTTTGTCTTTGATAGACCGAGGCACTCCCATGTTTCCCACTTCTACTCCCAATTGAATTGGCTTTATCCCTCCTTTCGTAGACAATATTTTCTCGGAAAACTCCTTTACCAAATTATCAATAACCTTCATCTACCTATATTTATAATATACTTCGATTCAGAACTGCAGTCAATTCAATACATACCAGATCATGTATTTCTGATCTGTATAACACATCCAACAGAACTCCTGCATTACAACGCTCCTTCCTCTTCCACTCAACCATTTTCTGAAACTCTATTCCTTCTGATAACCGACAAGCGAAATTCCTAAAAACATTCAAATATCTCTATTTCCAATACCTTATTCTTACCCAAGACGAGGCTTACTAACTATTCATCCAGCTACTCAGTTAAAATATGTTCTTGCATTTCTGAAATCAGATTCAGGTACAGTTCTTCCATTATTAAGACTTCACTTAATATCTCCCTCCGAATATAACATTAAGGTACATCTATTGTACATACAACTCTAATCATTGTACCAAAATATTTTATTTTTCTTATTCGTACAGTCTTCTTTAATTTTCCATTCTATATATTTAACTATTTTCTATGTATATATTATCACTATTTTGTTATTATTTTTACTTTATTTTTTTTATTTCATTATGCCTCTCACCAGATGCAACTGCTTTTATTTCTGTACTTATTCGTTACTCTTAAGGGACTATGCCCCAGAGTAAAATTATTTTTCTATTCAATTCTATATAAAGTATGTTTTAAACTTGGATGTGTAGTCTGTAAACCTGACTTCATCCCTCACCATATTTTTCAATCCTTATATCATAACAGTCAACTACACTATTTTAATTAAAATAAAATTTATATCTTGATTTTCACACCCGTTTATCATATTTTGATAATTGTATGATTGTTTTATCGATCGCTCTATTGTAAAATGATTTTCGATTGACTATGAGAAACATTTTTTTTGTTAACGTACATAACCGTTGCGAACCGCCTGATTTAAATCGAAAATGGTACAGTATCTTAGGGCTATGGGACGACCTTGAAAAAAGCTTTATCTCTCATTACTAGAATACATATTTCAGGCATAGTCTATTCATGCGAGACTTGTTATCAGGGTGTTTTAGCTTGATATTAATGAAAACATTTAGCCATCTTTCAAACAAGATTGTCAGGAAAAAAAAATCCGTTTTTTTAATAAATTGAAACAAAGTATATATATATATATATATATATATATATATATATATATATATATATATATATATATATATATATATACAAATTATTTTTAAAGGAGGTAAAAATATAGGAAGAAACCAATTTCTAACAAAAGGAAGGAAATCCAGATCGCAATATTTTTTTTTGAAGAACTATAAATTTACCTTTGATAAAACATTTGTGTTACCAAACTGTTCACAAAATAGAAGTGTTGTTTTCTATTATAGGAGATAACAAAATCTGCTTGAGCAGCGACTTCTTTGCAGACTGTAAGAAGGGAAGCTCTCCTTGGACAAATATACTCTATCTACAAGGAATTTTTTATATCCATCCATTCTTCAATATTACTTTTCAATCTACATAATATTTTATAAATATATATATTTTTAAGTGGATATTTATTTTTCTGTTTTATAGTTACTTTCAGGTTTTACAGCTTTTTATGTACCCTTTCTTAGAAATGATGAAAAAATGTTAAATGTGCTGATTTCGTATTTTATTAACATAAACTAAATAAATATTTATATTGGTGTAATATAATTGAATTTTGTAATGTGCATGGAAGTAAATAGTATGAAATCAAAATAAAATATTATTCATTTGCACTTAAAGCAGACCCAAATAAAGCCAAAAACAATCATTAAGTGGGAAGCATAGAATGGAAATGCAGTTGGATTGAAAGGAAATGTATGTGAGGGCAAGGTAATGTATGTAGGCCGAGATGATGAACAAAATTTCTGACGGGGGAAAGTCGAAAATAGGATTCAACACCCCAAAAATATTAAAATCAATTCAGATAATAATTTGTGTATTTTTTTTTCCAGGATTTTCCTCCGGTTATTACCGCATTACAGCACTATGACTTCAATCAGCTTTAATACCTTAATGGTTATTATAACAAAAAAACTTATTAGAGATAAAATGTAAGAAATTTAATTCAGTTTCTTTTTCGTTGTTTACAATGATGTGATTTTATTTATTTTATTTTTTAAAACTGATAAATTCTATTTTTTTTTTCTCAAAAGGCCCAAGTTCTTTATGGTAAAAAGGTGGAATTTGTATTCAGCAAATTCAGGAAACATTAAAGGCAATAAAAAAAATAATAAAATAAAAACTTGAAAAATGTTTTCCCCGACACCCAAATGTTTACCGGACTAGAGTTGTTGATTTAAAGTGCATTGTCAAGACTTGACCGAACTTATTTAAATTAACAAAAAATGAGACTGATAGTGGAAGTCAGTAAGAGCGCCTTACTATTCAGCATAAAACACAGGCGATTATTCATAACTTAGTACACAAAGGCAGTGATGTAGGTCGTGTTCAGCCCCGGGATTGTAAAGAACTTTATCTGGGCAATTTCATAATTCTGAGAATGGTATACCAGAAAATTGAAATGTAATTTTATGAAATAACGTTTTGGTTGGTAGTTTGGATAGGAGTTTATTAATTCAAATTAGCGGTAGTAGTAGCGGTATAGTAGGTTTGTAATTATTAGGATATAGGCTTGAATATTTCTTCTTTCCGGCTAAATATTGGGTAAGGCGGAAATCAATACTGGTTTATATTTTAAAATTAAAAAAAAAACCCAGACACTCCAGTCACATATCACTTCCATTTAAGAATCGTGTCATAACTGGAGAGTTAAGATAAATCCTAACAAATCACCCTTACTGTCCGTCGAAAACCTATCTCATCCTGTCCTGTATCCTTTGATGGTGTACCGCTAATTGATGTGGAACAAATACGATACCTTGGATTTTATCTGGACAAGAGACTTACCTGGAACCCTCATACAAGATTAAAAAGACAAGAAGCTGCACATTTCGACTGCAACAACATTTGCTCAACGTTCAAATCTCCCGATTCACTACAAGAAACTCTTCTATATGACTATTATCAGATCTATTTGGAATTAGGTATAGAGTAATGGGGATCCACCAAACCATCGAATTCTTCCCACATCCAATCACTCCAATCCAAAATCCTTCGAAAAATTCTAAATGTTCCTTACAATGTCAAACATGAATTGATCCACAAAGACCTTAATATCCCATATGTTGCTGAATTGGCACGAACCAGATACCTTTCCATTCATAATAAACTCACTGCTCATCCAAATCCACTTGTTGCAAAACTTGCTTCCCATTCCATTCCTAGCAAACCTCCGAGGCGTCTGAAAAGAAGATGGCCTCGTGATCTTCTTTTGTAATTATTTCATTAGAGTATTACCAATGGGAGGTTCCTCTACAAGTTCTAATCATCCCATTATTTTGTATTGTATATAGCATATTTACGAAATGTGTTTTTACTAATACAGCTGTAAATTTCAATTAATAAAAGAATATTTATATAAAAATAAAATTAAAAAAAGTCATTAGAAAACATTTTCAATAGTCAAAATATGCTTCATTTGATAAAGTTCTACCAACGTTTCGATAGAATTATTAACCACTTCTGATTTCTATTGGCCTATAAAGATTCTATCGTTTAAAAAGTGGTCCAAGTCCTTAAAAAAAAAATAGTAGTTGGTTAGCTAGAGGTCTGGTGAGAAGGGCGGTTATCAACAAATTTCCCTCAGGTAAATTTAGTAAGTGGATAGTGTAAGTTGTGTGCTGACCCAAGAGTATAGTAATTGCAAAGTCTTCCATAGTTTCATATTTCTATAATCATAATGATAAATAAAATATATCCATTAATATTAATAATTTTTCTTCACCTAATTAATTGCCACTAATTTAAGTAGAATTGGTTTGTACGACAGGCTAGAAAGAATCCAATAAATAAGACATCAATAGATGAGGCTATTCTGCAATCAGTTGCTATTCCTGATATTGATTAAGATAGACTAATGAATAAGCCTCCAATCTATTGAACCACATAGCACATATAATATAATATTAAAACTATAGATAGACGCATATTTCGGATCCTTCTAGCGTCCAATGCTATGATTCTAAAAAAAGTTTCCTAACTTCTGAATAGAATACATAGCCCAATCATAGTAACTTCTAGACCAAGGCCCTTCAAGTATTCAGATATTCTATAGAGATCTAGTCCTGACCTAGGCAGAATATTGAGGAGGCAATGTAGGTTGAATAGGACCCCCTTACTAATTTGATTTAATAATATTAGTTTGATTTTATGTATCAACATTTTTGGATCTCAAACCTCTAAAACATTGTATAATGAAAACTTCAGGCATTTAATCAAAAACTATTTGAAGTTTATGGAAGCATTAAATAAAGATTTTTTTGGAAAATCTTTTATAGAGTAAATATTAAAATCTGTCTTACTTAAATAAAATAGATGGTTATGAATCCATTTCTAAAATATAAAAAACAATAAAAAGTAACAATAACATAAAATAAAACCTTTAACTATACAATGTATAAAGGATGAAACATCACTGAATGGGTTTCTTTATATGGGTGGGGAGGAATGGTGGAAGGCGATCGTAATTCTACTGATTTTCGTATAATTTGATATTCTAGTTACATAACAACAGGCCAACAATTTTATAATGGTGAAGCATCACTAAATCGACTTTTTCTCTTGGGAGGGGGGGGGTGTTTGTGGTAAAGTTTGAGGCGGAATTGGAATTCAACTGATTTTCGTATTAGTCCAAGAGCCGAGGCCAAATTTCATGACTTATTTGAAGAAAACTTTTAGACATACAGCCATAAAATGTCCACCCTCAGCAATCATTTTGCACTTGTCTGCCAACTCAAAGCGGGGGCGTTTCAAAATGGCGACCTCCGAAAGGGGGTAGCAAATATCAAAATATGGTATTATTTGAAGATGATTTATTTAAAGCAAACAAGAAACTGCAAACCCCCTAGGTGCCAAAAAACGTTGTCTGCCAAAATTTGGAGGGGGCTTCGCACCGGCAGACAAAATTCAAAATCCGCGTTTTTTAGTCCAAAAGTGGACAATTTGAAGACGATTAATTTGAAACACAATTAATATAAAATGATAAATAATAACGAAAAAAATCAATTTTTTGATGTGGAATGCCCAATCCATAAAAAGTAATGCAATTGAATTTAATCAATTTCTATTAGAAAATAAACCGGACATCATTTCTGTAAGTGAAACTAGACTAGCCTCAGGTGACAGAATTTCATTTCCGGGATATAAAATATATCGGAAAGATCGAAACAGACAAGGCGGGGGAATAATGATATTAGCCGCGAGGATATTAGTCACACATATTTACCGGTAGATGGCCTCACTCACATCGAAGCAGTCGCCATTCAGCTTAGAATAAATAATAAATTTACCCAGTTATTGCTACCTATATACCTCCTAATAAACTATATACACCAGACCTAATAAAATTATTTAATATCAGTAACAGTTTTATAATATTCGGAGACCTAAATGCCAAAAATAAGCAGTGGAATTGTCACAATAACAACAAAAATGGGAAAACACTTTTAAATTAATATCAAAACACAACATAGAATTGCATAGCCCCACAGACCCACATATATTCCTTCTCAAAGCCGTTTTAAACCGCGAGTATTATAGATTTAGCTCTCTCTAAAAATATCCATAATATCTCTCGTCTTGTCTCGCTACCATGTCTCTCTTCGGATCACAACCCTGTGATTTTCCGGGTACATTCTAAAGTTAATAAAAACAACAAAGCTCCTAGAATGAATTTTAAAAATGCCAACTGGTCAATGTTTAGACAAATGATTGATCAAGAGATAGAAATAAACCCTGAAATTACATCTTCTACCGAATTAGAACATAACATAAATAAACTCAATTCAACAATTAAAACAGCTATATCAACTGCCGTTCCTAAAATATCCCAGCAATATAATAATAGTTTTCCAATTCATTTAAAAATGCTCATAAAAAAAATTTAAAAACAAAACAAGAAAGAAATATCAAAAACTCCAATAATCCAATACATAAAATAATAATTAATAGACTCAATTTATTCGTAAAAAATAAATTAAATGATTGGAAAAATCACAAATGGACCCAAACCCTTAAAGGCATAAAACCCAGGTGACAAATCTCTCTGGAAATTTCACCGTATTTTACAAATCGTTCGCAATGTATACCACCCCTTAAAACTCCGGATGGATTTGCCTACTCTGATAAAGGCAAAGCAACTCTACTAGCAGAATATTTTACTTCCACCTCTCAGATCACGAAAGACTTTGGCTCACCCCACCCACAATCGCTCAGTAACAAAACCGTAAATAAATATCTCCAACAAAAGGTACCATCTAAATTCCCTTCCGTATCACCAAAAAGAAATAATCCATATTATAAAACAGCTGAAAACTAAAAAAGCTCCTGGCGAAGATAATATTCCTACAATAGTAATTAAAAATCTTAGTAAAAAAAATCAATAATGTTCTTGACTAAAATTTTCAATTCCATCTTCCGTTTCCGACATTTCCCTACTTCCTGGAAAACAGCTAAAACTATACCGATACCTAAACCAAATAAAGACCCTTCAGAAGTCGTTAACTATAGACCAATTAGCCTTCTTAACGTTTATTTCAAAAAATATTGAAAAAATATTCTTGAAGAGGATAAACAAGTTTATATCAGATAACAATATCATGATCAATGAACAATTCGGTTTTAGACACAACCATTCCACAGTGGCACAGCTGGCTAGATTGACAGATTTTATTACAGCAGGTTATAATGAAAAAAAAAACATACTGGGATGATATTACTAGACATCGAAAAGGCTTTTGACACAATATGGCATAACGGACTAATATACAAGCTTATCACTTACCAATTCCCACCCTACATCATTCATATTATCTATTCATTCCTTTCTAATAGATCCTTCCAAATCACAATTAATAAATACCACAACACCTAAACATTCCCTATCAGCTGGTCTCCCCCAAGGATCCTGTCTTTCCCCGACTCTCTTAATCTGTACATATCCGACCTACCTTCTCTTCCTTCAGTTGAAAAGATCGTTTTACGCAGATGATACCGCCATTTACACTAGTTCCTACAGGATAGATACAATAGAAACAGATTAAAAAATCATTATACTCCAAATTCAATAAATATTACAAAAAATGGAAAATACAAATAAATGACACAAAACTGCAGCAATAATGTTTACAAAAAAGAAGGCCAAAAATAGCGGATCATATCAATCCTAAATAAAATTCGGATCCCTTGGGCACAAACCGTTACTACCTAGGTCTCGAATTAGAATAAGCGATTAACTTTCACATCCCATATTAATAATAAATGCTGCAAAGCCAAAAAACTTATCAGTACAATGTCACCATATTTCCGAAGAAAATCCCTCTATCGCAACTCGCAACAAAAATTATTTTTATATAAATCAGTCATCGACCATTACTTACATATGCTTCGCCGGTATGGAAAAAAAAAAATAAATTAAAAACAATAATATAGAATAGAAAACAATTACAAATAGGAAGTCCCTCCATTTATAGCGGAATTATGAAAGGATAGGTATCTGGTGTGGGGAACCTTTTTTTAAGCCTAAAAATATAAATGAATAAATATGGCCGACTATTTAGCACTTTTTGCCGACTAATGGGCGACTACAGCTATCAGCTGATCGGTTATCTTTACTAACAAGTCGGTCCATCTCTAATATTTACAAAAGATCTCTGGACTTCCGTTTTAATCTGCTAGGGGGATCACCAGAATGCGTGGAAAGGGATAATAATTGAGGATAGTTGATAGGAAAGTTTGGGATGGAATTTCAAAAATTTAAGCAGCGTGAGGTAAAGGAAGGTATATTAAGAACGTTAATTAGGGTTTAGTTGGAGCCATAAGCAAATAACAGAAACGGCCTAAGTAACTAAGAAAAGTAACAATCTGAAAAATCTACAAAGATTTAGATCAGGATGATGTTTGGTACTTTAAAAGAGATCATAAAAAGTGAGGGAAAATACAAAGCGTTTTTTTTTTTTCTCTTTTCGATAGGCGTGCACCTAAGCCCTCCGGAACTGTTAAGACTTGTCATTTCAATTTCAAATGAGCGTACTTACGCCGGGTATTTACAAATGACACACAGTTTGCGAGGTTGTTTTTATACCCGTCTTGACATTTCTCAAAGCGGATATGAAGAAAACCAGTGGTTTCTTCATGCATGATACCTCCACGCTGCGCTCTGACTCGAAAATGAGTTTGCTGCCTCTTCATCGTGGTTTCCGCTGACTGGCCGCCCTTAAAATGCCAATCAATCTAAGTAGAGGAGTGTCAACTTCACACCACCTGCCAATTAACTCCTAGGAGGATTTGCGGAGCTGCGGTGGTTGCGATTTTTTTCGTTCGATTCTGCAATCGTCGGGTGCCAACTGACGCCTTCGTTAGTTTGCCATCTTACATACCAAGTGGCTCACCGTCACACATACAAACCAGGATCCCTGGGAGATCATTTGACATTAATAATACATCGACTACTCCTACCTGTGGTTTTTCTAAACAACCCGTTACCGTTGCCATTGAATATTTATTTAACTTTATAGCTATAAAAATAAAGGGGACAAGGTATATTTTATAAGTTTAAATACTGAACAGATATGAAACGACTTAAGGGTTGAGACCCGAATTTCTAAGGTAATCGAACTAGATTAAGATTTTTCCTAATAAAAAATTGTTAGGCTCTCCAAGGGTAGGAATAGGTGACAAACGCTTCCTGGATCCACTATACTCTCAATAAGTAACGATCCTTTTAATTCTAAGATATATATTGGGAAAAGCAGTGGGTTATGCATAGACATATCCCTGATCTAGTATTTTTCCTATTCAGGAAGAAATTTTTTTTTTTAAACGGCTCTCTCATAAAGATAAGATAAGATTGTAAATATGTCATTTATTATTATAACTCAGAATGAAATATCAACCAAAATAAGCTTAAACGTTAAGCGGGGGCAAACGTCCTTACGCTCTCTGAGACATCGATTTACCAAACTATTGATATATTATACATTAGTTATCGAATATCGAGCGCTAGCACGGAATATGATATCGATTTACGTCAGTGAAACGGATGTCAAATTATATAAAAATTATAAATAACAGATGTTATTTATAAATTCAAATATGAATTTTATTACCATTTTTTTTTTCATACTGATTAATAAAAATTCATATCTCAAAAACGGTGCGTTGTATGCAAAACATGACTATTTACTAAATTAATGTTTATTAAATTCTCTACACCTTTTATTTTAACACAGCTTTCATATTGTGAACCGTTTCCGAGATATACGGTTGGGAAATGCGAACATTTTCGAGAAAAAAAATTTCACTTCACGTTGTCTATTAAACTTCCCTACATATCTTCTAAAACGTTCCCAAGACGGAATCCCAAGACGGAGGTACATTCTTAAATAATAACATAGCGACCCACTTATATAAATAAAATATAAAAATAAAACATAATTTTAAAGACTAACCTTGGTTTCACTACCATCTTATATGATATGATATCTATCTACTGATGCAGAAATTTAAGTCAGCATGTTTGAAAAACGTCAATCAACCTCGATCCTGTAATTTATGGCTGTACGAGTCAGCAGGTTAGGTCCCAGAGGGGTCCCTTCTCACACCAGAAGGCGTGGTGTAGATTCATCTTTCTCATGCCCGATCGGGGTGAATAAGTTGATGCTCCTTTCTTCTCTCCAGGGAGGTGGGTTTGGGTTCGCTTCATAACTTGGTCTTCCTCGGAGCACATTCAATCAGCCAAGTTAACTCGTGGCTCTCTCTGATCGCTTATCAGAGATCTCGGAAAGATTATTATCAGACGCAATGCTAAGCCATATCAAGTACTTCACACACTTTGAATTTGGTTCACACAATTTGAATTTTTTCAACCAAGCTTGAATTCATTAATTTAAATCGCAGAAAATAACAATACCATTTATATAAAATAGTTTCTTTTATTTGTTAAAATAAAAAACTCAATTTCTCCCGGACTATGAAAAACAATAAATCATCGATATGTATATTTTTAATCTACTGCTTTTCCCAAATTACATTTTAGACTAAATTATTGTTTTAAAAAACTAAAAAAAACCGAACCGAAAAGTAGAAAATAATTTTTATTTGGTGAATAGTTTGTGTTGTAGCAATAGAAATTCAGATTAAATGCAATGGTTAATTTATAGTAAAAAAGCGTGGAGTGTAACAAACTTTTGATACAGAGAGACGAATGGATGACACCATTGATTATTAATATTATTACTTTAATAAGAACTCTACTTTTAAATAAATATTTACCAACAATATTTGTGTAAAATTTAGTAACAAGTACCCCACGTTTTTTTAATATTAAATAACCAAAATTGAATTGTCTGGCTTTATTCTGCCATAACGCAAACTATTCACCAAATAAAAATTATTTTCTACTTTTCAGTTCGGTTTTATATTAAAGCGTGTTTTTTTAGTTTTTAAAAACTATAATTTATTTTCTTAATTTTAAGTCTCCAAACGATATCGATGCTATTAATATAGTAGTAGGTACTAATAATTAATACTCTGAATATTTTTAATACTTTTTTTAACCAAAAAAAGTTCTATTTAAATCGCCGGAGCAGCATCTGTGATAGAAGCTAATTACCCTGTACTTTTTGTGATTTTTTTCCAATTTTAAAACAGTTTATCCAAAATCAAACAACCATTTTTGATTTGATTGACATATCTAAGCGTTGGAATAGGCAAATTTATATTTTTAAAATGTCTTATCTTGCACAAAATTTTATGATCTACAACTTTTAGTATATAACATTTTTTGATTGGATTAGCCATTTTTGTGTTATAGACTCTTAAACATCAAACTAACTTTAGGGCGAAAGTTGGTAAAATTCGCCGATTTTTTACAATTGATTGTAGCCAAACACCTAAATCAAATTTAACTTAAGAGATGTCTTTCGACGCACGTATCTATAAACATTAATATTGTAAATAACACCTTTTTCGATTGGAAGAATTTTTCTTTATGTCGTTTGCCACATTGAACAAAAAGGCTGATACCAAAAGTGGGAGCTAAACAGACTAAAATGGCCAATTTGATGAGGAGACTACGGTAGAAGACATGTAAGTATGAGACCAATAGACCAACACCTAACAGTACCAGTCTCTATTTTTTTTTTTTAGTGTTTTCCGTCCAGCAGTAACCCTGTTGGAAGGGATTTTATTTACTTTTTTCTGTACACACCATACTTGTACAAAGTATACAATTAAAGTAGTCTCTATTTACGAACCCTTGTATTTCTTATTCCGATAATTCTGACATCACCATGTTCTGGCAATTTTTTTTTTTTCAAATTATTTTTTTTTTTATCAACGATGCAGTAGAACCCTAGGTGAATTACGAATGTAATTGAGTAGCATTAATTATTATGTGTTCTATTTGGGCCAATGTCAGTTTGTTCTACGATTCCCAGAGCCAAATAATAAGAATTCTTTTTTATATTTTAAAGAAGATATTTTTTTTCTCTTGATGCATGAGGTTGTTGTAGACAGAGATTAATAATCAGCTTGACTGGGATAAATTAATACATTTTTAAATGGTTTTTAAGATTCGTAAAATAATCACTTTTTTATAATCACATTACAAACGTTCAAAATCAATATTTTCAAATTGACTCTGCTTCCGTGGAAGTAACGAAGCTTTTTCTATATTCGCAGAGGATCTTAGTATAGGAATCACGATAAGTAGTTTATCTCACAGGATATTATTGGTAAGTGGTTTACCATGATGGTCTTTGATGAGGAAAAAAGCTAAAGGTGAAGACCATTCAATTAGTGATATCAGATTGTAGGTACATCGAAATAACACGTAACTAAGCCAAAGAGTTAAAGAAAATCATGAAGACACCAATCAGAGGAGAGAAGTCAGTACATCAATTTTATGATCTTAAACTCACTTCAAAGCACACACATTTATATCAAACATTTTTTCTTATTAAAATTTATGATTTCATTTTTTTGTTAGTCGAATTATTTTCAAAAAGGGTCCTGTCTTATAATTTTTGAAGTGTCCAACTTCTTCTTTTAACCTCTACTTACACATCTCCGGCATAGTTTTGAACCATTTAACTTTTCGGATATCGGTCATTCTGCAAATGTGGTAATACCAATTTGGCTGCCGCTATTCCAGTTCAGGTTTACGACGAAGATGGACTTATATTACTACGATCGGGCTTGAACACATAAAGAAATAGTTAAAGAACAGACAAATAGAACTCGTATACTCTTCTACAAAAACCGATTGAATATATTTTTTTGTATTTACATAATACTTTGAAGATGGGAATGTAGTACGCAGATTATACCCGGCTTATAAAAACGACCACAGTATGAAGAATGTGTAGACAAATCTAATTATGAGTATCAGGTCCTTACGAAGACGCACACTGCACCTACGCCTCCATCCCATTGATTGCCTGAACCCGGCACAGCCCGCGATTGTTGTTCCCTTTGTGCTTGGACCGCCCGATCATTAAAGCTGTCCGCACTGCCATAATAATGACATCCAGTCGCTTCATAAATATTCAACCCAGAAGAAACATAAGGTAAAGCAATTATTTTCCAAAAAAAGGTTGGATTTGGTTGTTTGGACGTTGGTTCCGGTTAACTTTTCCTAAGTGGCACACAGTAACTGAAAATCTTCCGAAAAAAACAGAAAAGCCTACTTAGTGAGAGTTAAACGTCAAACGACAAAATCTTCGTATTCATGCATGCAAATAACCATTGTGTTCTCTTTGAAATGAGATAGAAAAATTAAATGAAAATCTTTTTTAAGATTATTGTCAATCACCTTACCTGAAAATAATTGCTTTACCTTATGTTTCTTTTGTCAATCATGATCTCCTTCATGTAATTTACTAAGTTCAAATAATTTTTGACAGTAAAATTAGAGGATCTAAAACATTTTTATTTTTTATTTATTTTATTTTTTTTTTTATGGGCATATAAATCATGATCTCCTTCATGTAATTTACTAAGTTCAAATTAATTTTGACAGTAAAATTAAAGGATCTAAAACATTTTAATTTTTTTTTTCAGCTATAAAGAAATGGCTGTGAAGGTCCATTAGCTTCATTGTGTGGTTTATCCAGAGGATTTGTGTTGGGTTACGGACAATAAAGTTATTGCGGAACCAATAAGTTGATGAGAACGATTTTAACTAAAGGTTTTTCCTATAGTTATAATTGGACAGCCACGCTGACATTCTAACATAGGGCGGTATAAGGTTATACTATTATATAAAAGGACAAGCCATTTTTCGTTTGTGATCATTAACCGCCAAAAACTACTGAACCAATCTCTACCAAACTTTGACTACATCATCTTTATAGAATGGTTTAGCAATAGTAAAATCTAATGATTTTCAACTAATTCTTTATTGAAAAATGAATAATAAGTGGATAACAGCGAAGTTCAAAAATGGTGGCAATTGCCATCTACATGAAAGGTTAAAAGGTACATAGTTACTTACATGTTTTTTTGTTTCGATTAACGTCACTTTAAGCTGCTATGGCTAATCGGAGGATGCTACGGCGGGAGTCCTAAATTTTGCCTATTCAGGTATAATTAGGATAGGGATCTTTAACGAGTACTTGACATCGCACAGGCTCGGGACCCCTATTTTACGTCCCTTCCGAAGGACGGCATAGCTAAGGATTTCTTACTTCCTTTAAAAAATCCTAAGGTCATCTGCCGGGCTGCGAACCAGAGATCTTGGGTTTAGTAGGTTGCTATGCTAACCACTGCACCACAGGTGACCCTCTACAGTGTTACATAGAGCTTGACATTGATAATAAAATTTACTTCTTTTTTTCAATTAAATTGTTATTAAAACAGCTATATGGAGTGAAATATGCCAAATTTTAACTAGATCATTTTCATAGTTCTAGATTTAGCAACAATAGAAATTTAACTTTAAATTTGTACAATGTTGAGTGTTAGAAACGGGTTTTGCCACACTATCACATACTTTTATGGTTAGGAATTAAAATCCAACCAGAACAAATCAATAACATTATTTCTGTCGAATGAAAATTATTACAAATCAAAATGCCGATCCTCAGCTGTTTAATATTGAGTGTAAAAATATGAATTTTGAACCTTTAGTTGTAAGCACTGATAATGCAGTCCATTATAAGCAACAGTTTCTTAACTTTCTGGATTACCAACTCATATATTAAAATTGAAAATTAGATGTCTATTTATGCTTTATGTTATCTTCAAAGCACCTAATCAATCTAAATTTAACCAAGTTAATAATGACTGCTATGCGTGAAAATATCATCAAAAATATAATTTTCCATTGTTCACTTTAATACAAGATTTTTATCGATAAACATAAAAAAATCAATTATGAGTTAAAATTATCTAAGATCTTCACTTATGAGAGAGGGCGAAGCCTCGACGGGGACTTTTATATATAAAAGTACAAGCCATTTCCGTTCGTGATCTCTAACCGCGAAAACTATAGAACTATTTTGTACCAAATATAAATAATTCATCTTCATAGTTCAAGGAAGGTTTAGCAATAATAAAATTTACATATTTTCTATTAAATTACTGTCTAAAAAGCGATCAATAGGTTGGGAGCAGTAAAGCGAGCGCCATTCAAGAGAGGTTACAATGATCCGGTGTTAAATATAGCTAGAAACTGATAATAAAGTTACTTAATTCAATTTAATAGCTATCCAAAAAGCTATAAATATGTGGCAAGCGACAATAGCGTTTTAGTAAAACCAAGGAACCTATCTCAACCAAATCTTAACTACACCATCTTCATAGTTCTTGAAAGATTGAATGATAAATGAAAATTGAAAGATAAATTAGAAAATTTACTATAATAATAATTTATACTATTATATAAAAGGACAAGCCATTTTTCGTTTGTGATCACTAACCGCGAATACTACCGAACTAATCTGTACTAAATATTAACTACATCATCTTCATAGTTCCAAGAAGGATTAGCAATATTAAAATCTACTGATTTTTAATTTATTTTTTATTAAAAAAAGATAATATGTGGACAACATTGAAGTTTAAAAAATTGACCGATAGGTGGCGAGTGCCATGTTACAAAAGAGCTTGAAATTTACTAGTTAAACTATCAAGAAAATTATTAAAAAATATTTAAATATGGTGTGCGATATGTGGATCCCAGTGAAGCTTGAAAATCGACCGATTGTGTATAGCGCCATTCCACAATAGAGTTTACAATGGTAAACTGAACCTATCTGTAACGACATTTAAATAAATAATTTTTATAATTCTAGGAAGGTTTTGCAATGGTAAAATTTATAATAACTAAAATTTAAATGTATAATGTTGAGAGGCTGGACCGAGGTTTGCCACACTGTCATATACATTTATAGTCCGAAATCAACATCCAACCAAATGAAATCAATAATGTTATTTCTGCCGAATACAAATTACTACTAAATCCAAATGTCGATCCTTTGCTTTTTTATATTGTGTGTAAAAATATGATCCACGGGCCTTTTGTCGTAAGCACTGATAATGCAGTTTATTTTCAGCAAGACTATCTCAATAGTATTTATCCATCTTGATTATAAATTCATACATTAAAATTAAAATTTTTATGTCTAATGGTGCTTTTACGTAATCTTCAACCACCTGATCAGTGTAATTATAACTAGATTAATAATTACTGCTATGCGTGAAAAAATCATTGAAGAAATAATGCTTAACCACATGCTAAAATACAAGAATCTTATCGATAAACAAATAAAACTTTAATTTTCAGTTTAAATTATCTTTACTTATGAGGGCGGGTGAAGCCGCGACGGGGATGCTAATTAAAACTAAATTTAATATATATATATATATATATATATATATATATATATATATATATATATATATATATAAAAAGAAAATTTATAACACTTATTGGTACAGGATATGAAAGTAACAATTCTGTAAGTCATAATTATGCTTGTAGTTCAAATCGATTTAATAATAAGGAAAAGAAAAAACACGTTTCATTTTCAACTCCTTTGCACCGCACTCGCGGGTATAATAACAAAGATTATTTAGCAAATTTGCAAATAACAAAACGAAGAAATGTAGAAGGTCAACAACTATGCAGTAACCTCTAAGATTTATAGCTGGAAAATATATATATGTCGGTTAAATTTTATGTGTTAAGTGTGTTAGCGAATTTTGGGTTTATGGGGATAACTGGAACGCTAATTTTTATCACTTTATTAATGTCTTTGTGATAACTTTACTGAGTTGTCAGTGACGAAGTTTTCAGTTATTGAGGAAAAAAATGCGTTTTTCCTGAATTATTATATTATCATCCATAAGTGGCCACAGATGTATGTACAAATTGGTGGTAGTAAAAATATACCCATAAAATATTATCCTCAAACACTAATTTTTTTTTTTTTTTATCAGTGTCAAAATAACTGTAATATATATATATATATATATATATATATATATATATATATATATATATATTGTTTATCACTTATCATCTCTATTAGTGGAGGGACAAGTCTGGTTGGGGGATCCCTCAGATGCCTATATAGTGTAAATAAAGTATGAATGTATTTTTACGATTTAATTTAATTTCAATTTATTTTTTTTTTTTTTTTTTATTTTATTATTATTTTTTTTTATTTATTTATTTTTTACTATTATTATTGTTTTTATTTTATGTCTTGTTACTTATGTTATAGATTATTTATTTTTTCTTTTCTTAGTTTTATGTATTGTATAGTTTGATGTACTATGTTTATTTTTTTTTTTTTTCTTCTTATTATTTTTTTTTTTTTTTTTTTTTATCTATTCTTTGTATTTATTTCTTATTTTACATAGAGTGAATGGATCCATTTAGTCAAACATATTACTTATTGCCCACATTAAGGAAGATTGTAACACTTTTTCAATAAAAAAAAAAAAAAAAAAAAAAAAAAAAAAAAAAAAAAAAAAAAAAAAAAAAAAAAAAAAAAAAAAAAAAATCAAGGCCTTACAAAGAAACATGCAGTTAGTTATTAGCATTAAGTTAAGTAATTTAGTTAGTATATATAAAGTTAGTGATATATTTACCTACTGAAAACAAAAATTAAACCAGTAAGAATCCAAGTTGGGCTGTCATGTAGGTTAGGCAAAACAGGAGTGCAAAATGTTATATACCTGAAGAATATTTGTCGAATGTTTCATCGCCCATATGTTGAATCGTGAGTATTGGCTGCCAGCGTCTGAGAGTTAAATTTATATGTTTTATTTTATTATTCAAAACAGTTTTTCTTTCAAATAAAAATGTAATTACAATTGCTAAACCCTTCTCATTTGAATATAACATTTTATTACTTATTACCACGCTATGAAATTTCGTCTCATAGTATCGTGGGTGATACTTTCGAGAATACCTAAGTCGTATTTTTTACAGTAATGAACCTTTATTCTTGAGAAGTATCATCTATGATACATTGTTTTGAAGTAAGTTATAAAACATTATTTAGCGTTTGTAGCTCCAGTTGCTCGAGCTGACAAACTTCTTTTATAACCGCGGCCTAAAAGAGGTAGACCGTCAAATTATAATAATTCCCCTCGAAATTCTCTTATTTACTCAAAACCGCCTATTTCGAGGCCATCTACCTGTTTTCAAGTCAAGGAGGAAATGTAGGTGATGCCACAAAAGGCAGACTCATGTTGCCTGACCTAACTGCAATATTTGTTTGGGCCTCACTATCAACCGCAATTGTTTTACAGAAGCTCACAAAAAGTTATATATACTTTAAATAATAATTACATATTATACAGGGTGAGATCAAAAATGTAGCAAAATTCCGCAGACCTCACCTTTCTATTCCATTCTGTAGTAGATATACGATAAATTGAAGACTTTTTTTGAGGAAATCACGATTTTTTTTTTCCATAAACGCTGTAATATCTCCATTTTTTTTTCAATATTTTTCAAATTTTGACCACATTTTCGAATTTAGAATTACATTTTCTTGAATACCTGAGTACCTGTAACCTTGAACTTTACAAATTTTGTACCTGAAGAACATTTCATCTTCACCTTATTTAGGGAAATCACAATGTCTTTTTTTACTTCAAATACCACAAAAAGTCAAATCATACAAATTTAATCAGCTTTAGAATGATATGTTAAACGTAATGATTTTGTTTCAATTTCATGAAGAAATTCACTTTTGAAACCGAAAAAAACATGGTATATATATATCGTTGGTTTATATTTGAATTCCTTTCAAATAGTGTGGAGGAGCACCATGGTGTTGGAAAATCATATTTTGCTTAACTTCAGGTGGAATATCGTGATGAAGTTGTGGTAGGATATTTTGTAACAAATCTTAGTAATCTCATAATTCAATCTGTTGGGCAAACTATGATTTTTCAACACTATTCGACAGCAATACAAAGATGAATAAACTAACGATACTCCACATAGAACGGTAGTTGTGTAAAAAAAAAAAAATTCTGTGTGTTTACCTTATCCTCGCAAGGTATATGCGACACCTTGCGAGGATAAAATAAACACAGGCAGCGTTCAAAAACAACAAATGACACCCAATCCTCGCAAAGTATCATTAATAAAACCTAAGCAAAAAATGGACATACTTTTGCATGAAACCTTTATTCTAGGCCATATACGTTAATCACACACACACACAAGAAATGTTGACAATAATTATAGAGTTGCGAGAATAAGGGTTAACGAGATAAACGGAAAAAAAAATACTAGTAAACCCGTGGGCACCAAAATGCTCATCGCTTTATTAATAACAGTAGAATCTCACTAGTCCGACCCCTGAGGAACCAATTGGTAGGGTGGAACGGCCAAATAGTCGCATTCACCGAATATTTCAATTAAACATATTTTCATAGTTAAAGATTATTTTAGTTATATAAAAAGTTACATATTCACTTAAAAAAAAGAAAGAAAAAATGAAATTGAAACGTACGATATATGAACTAAAATAATGTGAACCAATATAAATTGTAGATAGATATGGCTTAGCCACATATTTAGATAAAGAAGCATAGGTCATTGTGGAACAATATTTTGTTAGATTTATAGCAAACTAACTCACCTTTAAAATAGTTCATAATAAATTACGCTCCTTTTAAAGGACGTATAGAGAAAAACCTAAAACAAAATTCCCACTTTTTTAGAGATTTCGAAAATCTCGAAAAACTGAGCTAATTTTCCGCTCAAATTACAGAAAAATTAGTTTATTTAATTTCAATTTGTATATAAAAATGTTATTTAGAACCTAGTACACAGCAGATAGTCTGTTGAAACACAGTAAAAGTTAAAAGTTTTGACCCATTAGCGAGCGGCTTCAAGGTTCGAACTTAGTTTAGCATACAGACAATAACAACATATAAATAAACAAAAACTGCCTAACTTTTTGCACACTTAAATGTACAATTTATCTGGACTATTTGGGATTTCTAAAAAATATTGTGCACCTCAAGGGATTCTGCGGGAGGAACGGATTATCCGGAGGTTCGGATTAGCGTGGTTCTACTTTACTTACAACTTCATGATTTTTACTTAAATGTCAATATTTTCGAACCTCAAATCTAATTATGAGTATCAGGTCCTTACGAAGATGCGCACTGCACCTACGCCTCCATCGGAGTCATTGTCTGAACCGGGCACAGCTTGCGATTGTTGTTCCCTTTGTGCTTGGACCGCCCGATCATTAGAGCTGTCCGCATTGCCGTAATTATGACATCCAGTCGCTTCATAAATATTCAACCCAGAAGAAACATAAGACACAACAATCTTTTCCAAAAAAAGGAAGGATTTGGCTGTTTCCATTCCAACTACCAAATATTATTTGAATTTCTTAAGGGTATTTTCATAATACGGATATCATAAACCAAGTATTACGCCCTTCCATATTTTAAAACTGTTTTTAAGCGGCGCACAGTGATTGAAAATTGTCTTTTGAAAGTTCAGAGTATCCTTTAAAAGTGTGTGATTTATCACTGTCTTTCTCCAATGGTTTCTAATGTAACTCCCGCCTCTCCTTGGCCAACTGAACAGTCAGGCATTACAGTTTATACCACATAAAGATAACGTTATTTTGAATGATTTTTCGGAGAAGTTACAGTATTCCAAGGTGCGATATCCATATAAAAAATGTTTGGTACTTAAAACTAATTTCAAACACACGGTTTTCCACACTATCATGGATAGATAAGAAAATGTAGTTGCAACTGCGTGAAACTGTTCCTATTCTATGAAATGCATGTTTTGACGATTGGATAATTTTTATCTTTCTTTAGAATTAAATATACGATTTTTTATAAATTTATAAAAAAAATGTTTTATCAAAACTTTACACTTACACTTCAATAGTTTATTTACAAGACCTTAATACCGTATAAAGTATGGAGAACCATATATTACGGAGTTCTACGTTAAGTTGGAGCTAATAAGGCGATTAGAACGACTTAAATGTAAGGTATTCTATGATTGGACAACCATATTCATAAATTGTGTTATTTGGAAATTAATGCAGGATTTCATGTTTAAACCAAAACCTGATATTATTATTAAAGAGATTATTTATCTCTTTACCACAACCAAAACCTGATACATTACTTTTACTCTACGGCATAGAGTTCCCACCAAAAAGTCCTATTAAATAAGATCCTTTTACCATGATCTAGTACAGTGTGATATCTTGGTTTCATCTTACAATGAGACGTTTTGACTTGTAACTCACATATCTGAATGCTGATTTTTGTGTGGGTAGTACAGACCTATAATCGTACGAAAATAGAGTTATAATGAGCATTGGGAACAGAGAAAAATAAAAATAAAAGCCAATATGAAAATCACGTTTTATTTTATTTTTTTCCCTACAGTATCCTTTAGCGATGTTCCACTAATCCCCGTTGAACAGATCCGCTACCTAGGACTCCATCTGGACGAACGTTTTACTTGGAATCCACATTCAAGACTAAAACGACAAGAAACTGCCCGTCGTTTTCGACTACTTCAACATTTACTTGACAAACGCTCCAACCTTTCAATTAATTACAAAAGACTCATTTACATAACAATAATTAGACCAATTGGGACATAAGGAGTGGAGCTTTGGGGCTCCACTAAACCATCCAATTCATCCCGTAATCCTTACAATCCAAAATCCTAAATGCTCCTTACTTCGTCACAAACAAACTTATCCACAAAGATCTTAATATACCTTACGTTTCTGACTTAGCTCAAACCAGATATCAATCCTTTCATAGCAAACTCCACAACCATTCAAATCCATTAGTATCACAACTTGCTTCTCATTCCTCGGAGACCTTCTAATATAAAACTTCATAATAAAGAACCTTTATAAGTGCTACCAATGGGTAGGTGCTTTAAAAACAAGTGACGTGTCATTTTTATCTATGTCATCACATTTACTTGATGTATAATATTTTATATTGTATACAGTTGTAAATTTCAATAAATACATTAAAAAAAATATATATATTTTATTTCTCAGATCTCAGTCGAGATAGAAAAATATTTTTTCACGTAAAATTGTAGTTTTGTAAGCTACCTCTTTAACACAACCAAAACCTAATAAGTAATCTCTTTAATAATAATATCAGGTTTTGGTTTAAACATGAAATCCTGCATTCATTACCGGACAGCGGATTTTGGTTGTGGTAAAGAAATAGCAAATAAAACTACAATTTCACGTGAAGAAATTATTTCTCTATCTTGCCTGAGAGCTGATAAAAAAACGTGATTTCAGTTTTTTTATTTTTTTGGTTCTCAATTCTCATTGGCGGCTATAACTTTAGTTTAGACTATTATAGGTCCCTACTATCCACAAATTTCTCCTTGTAAGTAGAAATCAAGATATTACAGTGTACCAGATATGAGTAAAGGGATCTTATTTAATAGGACTTTTAGGCCGAAACTATGACGTAGAGTAAAAGAGATGTGTCAAGTTTTGGTCGTAGCAAAGAGATAAATAATCTCTTTAATAATAATATTAGGTTTTGCTTTAAAGATTAATTTAAACATAAACAACAGTTTAAACAAAAGAAAATACAAACAAAATAAAAAAAACACGAGGAAATGATTGAACACACCAACTCATGGATGAGTTTCTAAAAAAATTACATCAGCTGCTTGCCTCGATCGATTAAATAATAAAGAAAAAAAAACAGTTTTCTACTCCATTGGATCCTATATTAGGGCCTCTTAACAAATTCAAAACTGCCCTCACTGTTATTTATAACAAAGATATTGCAAATTGGCCGATAAAAAAATGAAGAAATGCAGAAGGTCAACAACTATGTAACCTCAAAGGTTCATGGCCGATGAGGAATGAAACAGGTATAAAATTCATCGGCAACCAGGAAAGACGCCACAGTCGATGATCAGAATCTGCGTATAACAGGGTGAGTTGATTTCTATCCGATTTATAATAATCGGATTATTAATATTGTTATTCATATCTCAGCTTATTGTATTTATAACAACAAAAATTAAAACATAAAAATTATAGTTCAGAATATAAGAATAGAATGAGAAGTTTATCATACCTACTGGTGGCTCTGGTGGTCACCGTGGGTCTTTGCAAAGGAGCGGCAATACAGGAAGAAAGTGGAATCGCTACTGGCGAGGTAAGCAAATAGCTCATAAAATTAATTATTTTGCTTTATATACGAAAAAAAGATCACAGTGAAAAATGTTACATTTTGGATTGCAAAAATTATAGACACAAAGCCAAAAGACTCATCCATATCAAAAATCAAATTTCTCTCTGACTGGGAGAAACGAAAGATCATGGTAATATCTATTATAATCTACTGCTTTTCCCAAATTACATTTAAAAATTAAAAGGATCAAATTACTTAAATTAATAATTTAATTAAATTAATAATCACTGATTATTCGAAATAAACAATGTCGAAAAAAAACAGCGGTTTCAAATGCGATTTTCATCATTCAAACCAATATAGTTTATAAACGGTAGATCATTTAATTTCTGGCTAGAAAGCTGCTTGTAAATTTGCGATCGGAATAAAACTAACAGAGCTAGAACGTATCTAAAAAGCCCCAGTATTAAAAGAATGTAGGCAAACGTACAACAAAAAATATTTTTTTTTTTCATTCAAAGCAATACAGCTCCTAAACGGTAGATCCTAGCGACATCAAAATGCTATATAACAAAAGGTATTCCCCATTGGATTTCTGACCAGGAAACTGTCATTAAATTTCCGATCAGAGCAACACCAACTATGCTAGAGCGTGTCAATTTGTTACGTTTTTAAATGTGAAAAAAAAAAAAAAAAAACCTTACACCAAAAAAGTATAGACCCCCCCAGCCAAAAGACATATCCATGTCACTATACTCATTTGTGTTACACACAGTTCTATTGTCATTTTGTTCATACAAAGGCTTTTCGAAGGTTACATATATTCTTCATCAGTTCTAAAGAAGCAAACGTGGTAGAATTGCTTGTAACTGCGCTTAATTAAAAGTTAGTTTAAGAATATAAGTAAGCAAAAGACAACTTATTTTTATTCCTACCCTTCTTACTTCGTGGTGCAGGAGAATAGTTTGATAATAACAACCGCCGCACAGTGGGACGAAAATTGTTATAAGTTAGCATTATATTAAAGATATATTTTCACAAAAAATTGGAATATCGATCATATCCTTTGTATTTTTGTGTATATAAATTAATGATGAAGTCTTTTTCTTGATATGAATGGTGGTAATAAAGCAACAATAACTTAAAACAATATAAAATACATTTTATTAAGAAATTACAACTGAACACTTTTTTTTCTTTTCCCTCCTATTTTTCTCACGTGGATTACGTAGAGCGCAACGAATAAACTGTCTATATAATTTTACATACTTCTAATTGAATATAATTTTGTTTTTTCTATTTTTTTCTTCCAATTTTTCTTCATTTATTTTTTTTTCTTCAGTCTTTGTTCTTTTTATCAATTAGCTTATAAATTAATTGGATAATAATTGTATAAATTTCATCTGAACTCAATTATTTTGAATTGTATTATTCTAAAAATATTTTATGTATTGTTATAAAAATAGTTTATATAAATATAGATATTTATTTAAATATGCGTAATGCCGAAGAATATATGCATGTGAACGCGTAAAAATATATGCACCCGCTGCAAGGTGCCTATTACCATTACTGCAATATGGAAAGCTGAAAAAATAAATAAATAATAAGACTAAATATTTTGAAATTAACGAAATACAATCGTAAACTCAAGTTTACAAATATTGTTGCTTTTCATAACTGGAAAAGTAAAAAGAAAAATAAAGGTCGATTCACAATATTAAAGTAGGTATATAAACCATGCCTAAACACGGGTAAAGTAGGACGTATTTGGATAATTATAGAACGTATTTCTCTTATTAAATACCTAAGGTAAAAACCTGCGAAGTCTATTTTTTTTTTTGGAGGAATTTGGTGGTTTTCTTCAACACGCGAAAATGTACTCGAAATCTGAAAGTTACTCCAAATATCATTGTTTTATAAGATTTTCATTTTTCTAATAATAAAACCATCACTGCTAATTTTTTATTAGACTTGTACGAACTAGAATATAATTGGTTATTGGAGATTGGATATATAACTCCTAAAAAGCAAGAAATTTCGCCAAAAGCTTTTTTCATTATCAGGCTAAAAGTTTCATTTTTCTTTAGGTGTTTACTTCCTCATATACTTTAACCAGGGCATATCAAATGCATTAGGATTATTAACAACATTAATTTAATAACAGAAAGATGTAATAAATAAGAAATTAAATTATAAAATTTTAAATTAAAATGATATGTTACAGTTTTCATTAGATGGGGCATATTCCTCAAAAAATTTATTCCAAATCAAGTTAGACTTACACCTCATTGGTGCATGACGTAATGATCCTAAGCAGCCGATATAAATCTTATTAATAAAAATTTCGTAAATCTGAAATTGCTTGGGTGGATGACAAGATGTTTATTTTCCAATTTTTAAAACAAGGAAATATGCGTATCAAATTTCGAACGATCTTATATTTTGAAGCCACTAAAAATATATGCATAGTTGTTATTGCTATATTAGGGCCGTAAAGGGATTTAAAAATATACTTATGACTATATATTATTAATAATCACTACTTAGTGATATAAATATACTATAAGGACGAATATAATATATATATATATATATACTACTTAGTGATATATTAATAAGATTATATTAAGAAAACTGTGTATATATATATATATATAACGATATATATATGTGTGTGTTGTGTGTGTGTGTGTGTTGTGTGTGTGTGTGTGTGTGTGTGTGTGGCGGAAGGATATTTCGCCAATGTTGTCCTTATAAGGATACTGTTTAATTACTTAAGTGATATAGTGATATAGTATCACTCAACGTATTGGGAGTTGGAATTAATTTTAAAGGATTGATAAGAGATGGTATTACTAGTCTATAATCCCATCGGGCCAACTTGTTGTTATATTCATGTTGAAGCGTCATCATTTAGCTTTGATTTTCAGTAGATGTCATTTCTCTGAAGTGTGAACAACATTATTTTTTTGCTCTCTAGACATGTCAACTTTTGTGCCAAGTAAGACGAATTTGCGGGAAGCTTTGCTTTTCTGCTTTCATTTAAAGAAAAAAGCAGCTGAAGCCCATCGGTTAGTTTGCGAGGCTTATGGGGACTATGCTCCATCGATTTCCACTTGTGAGTACTGGTTTCGGAGGTGATGGGCGTGGTCTATTATGAGCTGCTGAAACCGAATGAAACGATCATGGGAGACCTCTACCGAACTCAGTTGATGCGTTTTAGCCGTGCACTGAAGGAAAAACGGCCGCTATTTGGGGAAAGGCACGACAAGGTAATCTTGCAACATGACTGCGCTCGGCCGCATGTTGCTAAACCGGTCAAAACATACCTGGAAACGCTGAAATGGGAGGTCCTATCCTACCCGCCGTATTCTCCAGACATTGCTCCTTCTGACTACTACTTGTTTCGAAGCATGACACATGACCTGACTGACCAGCGGTTCCTTTCCTACGAAGATTGCAAAAAATGGGTGGATTCATGGATAGCCTCAAAAGACGAAGCCTTCTTCCGAGCTGGTCTCAATCTCTCAATCTCCCAGAAAGATGGGAAAAAGTAGTCGCTAGCGATAGACAATACTTTGAATAATATACATTGTACCATTTTTTTCTAAATAAATGCTCAAAAATCGAAAAAAAATCCTTTAAAATTAATTCCAACTCCCAATAATAAACATTCCTTAAGTTAAATATTACATTCAATACTAATGTCATTGTAACACTCATAAGCTCGCACACATACAAGATGAGAGTTACACAAAAACACAGAAACAGAGATACTTTGTTACATGTATATGCAGGATATTATAAAACTCACCCAATTATTATATTTTTGTGATCTAATACGTTATATTTCTTATAAATATTAATTTACAATAATGTTTTTTCTTTTACTTGGACCTATTCTGAAATATAAATAGAAACAATAACAAAATAAAATAAAAATATTTTTATAAAACATAGAATTTATTTTCTTATATTTGTTTAAAGATTCAGTCTGCTGATCCACCACATGGCTGTGCTGGTACTTTATCCAGCCTGTGCGGAAGAAAAAGAAGAGACGTTAAAACAGAAATCCCAGTAAGATCAAGAATTTTATAAGCAAATTCAAGAAATTTTCCTTAATTCTTTAAATCTAGAGTTTATATTATATATTCTCTCTCTGACCAAGGTTATGTGCACACTAGATAGATAGATAAATACAATATACTTTTAAAAAATTGAGAAAAAAGAGTACAATATGTAAACAACTTCTCACTAGTAGCACTTAGAAGAAAGTTTTAGATTAGAAGGTATCTCGGCCATTTTCTTTTCAGTCGCCTCGATGGGTTATCAGAAATCGAGTGTGAGGTTGGGAGACTAATGCATTCGAGTGGGAATGGAGTTTATCTTGAGAGGATTGGTATCAGGTTTGGGCAACATATTAAACATCATAAATTAAACATGATCTTTATGGATAAGTTTGATTGTGGCAAAATAAAGGGCATGCAGGAAGAAGTAAGAACAAAGTCATGTACCATAATTCTTTTATTTGTGGAAAAAAAACTTTTTATCAGTATATTCAAATGATATAATGATGAAAAAGAAAGAAAAAAAAGTCGGCTAAAATAAAGTCAGAAGTTTTTCGAACAAAATTATATCCAAATGTCTTAAAAATAATAAACCCTCTGCCCTTTTCAGAAATAATAAAGTCTCACCTTTTAAGTATGATAATTTTAAACCGAATATTAGTCATAGAGCAGGACAAGGGATTTTAATAAATTTTGACCTGTTTTGATTGTGTCTATGGTCGGTGTACGATGCTCCCCTTTAATTACACTTCTAGTGGGAGACCTTGCTGATAATTTTTTATTAGACTTAATAAATTATTTATTATATATTAATTATTTAATCTTAATAATATAAATTATTTAAATGACCTGATGTCCTATTTCCACCAATACTGATTTTGTACCAATCACAGACTGTGGCAAGTTGCGTTCTTTTGCCGAAAATAGTAATCCCCATCTGGAAAACGTTTTCTTGCTAAAAACATAATTAGCTGTATAATTTCCAAAAGAATTTCTCTAGGAAAAAATTTCCAGATGTTGCGTCAGCATTCCAAACCATGACTACTTTTATGTATTTCGCGCATTCAAATGGTATAGATGGGTCCATTATTTCAAATTTTTGTTTCGTCATATAAACCCTGCATCCACCCAACTCTTTAGTTACCTTCGTCCAAGTAAATTTTTTTTGCATCTAAAAATCCACGATTAGCATTGGTTAGTGGTCATTTTTTGTGTATTTTCTCAGCCAAGTTTCAAGTTAAAACTTTAAACGTTATTCTGATTGTTACTGAGGAGATGATCATTTTTTTTTTTTTTTTTTTTTTTTTTTAGATGGATATTTATTCAAATCTAGAACTGTATATAGAATATAAAAATATAATACATCAAGTAAATATGAGGATACCGATAAAAATGACACGTCACTTGTTTTTTAAGTGCTACTCATTGGTAGCACTTATAAATGTTCTATATAAGTACTACATTAGAAGGCCCCGAGGCCATCTTCTTTTCAGGCGCCTCGGAGGTTTATCTGGAATGGATCGAGAAGCAAGTTGTGACACTAATGGATTTGAATGGTTGTGGAGTTTGCTATGAAAGGATTATTATCTGATTTGAGTAAAGTCAAAAACGTTATGTATATTAAGATCTTTGTGGATAAGTTTGTTTGTGACGAGGTAAGGAGCATTTAGGATTTTTCTAAAGATTTTGGATTGTAAGTATTGGATACGAGATGAATTTGATGGTTTAGTGGAGCCTCACAGCTCAACTCCGTATGTTCAAATTGGTCTAATTATTGTTTTGTAAATGAGTCTTTTGTAATTAATTGGAAGCCTGGAGGGTTTGTCAAGTAAATGTTGAAGTAGTCGATAACGACGGGCAGTTTCTTGTCAATTTAGTCTCGTATGTGGATTCCAAGTAAGACCTTTGTCCAGATGGAGTCAGCGTATCTGTTCGACGGGGATTAGTGGAACATCGTTAAAGAATACTGTAGGACAGGAAGTAATATTGTTCATTTAAATTTAATTTTTGCTAAAACCTCCTGAAACTATGAAATGATGTAATTTGGTACTGATAAGTTCGGAACAGATTACAGGTTAGCATTGTAAACTATATTTTACCACATTTAGGTCGATTTTAAACTTCACCATTTGATCCACCACTTATACAACATATTTAAATCATTTTTAATATTGTAACTGAATATAAGTAAATTTTATTATAAATTTCAAGCTCTATATAACGTCATTCGTTTTTAATATTGTAACTGAATATAAGTAAATTTTATTATAAATTTCAAGCTCTATATAACGTCATTCATTAGTAACTAGAATGGCGCTCGCTACCTGTCGGTTAATTTTCAAACTTCACTGTCATTTACATATTATCATTATTTTTTTTCTAGAACAAATTGATTAAAATCAGTACATTTTATTATTGCTACACCTTCCTAGAACTATAAATTTCATGTGGTTAAATTTTAGTACAGATTGGTTCAGTAGTTTTCGCGGTTATATCAATTTCAAATTAGAAGAATAAAATATGGAGGAAAAAATAATTTTATACGCATGATTTCTTCAGGTGGAGTCACAGCCACCGCAGCCCTGTACAGGAAGCCTTTGCGGAAGAAAAAGACGAGAAGCTGCACAAGAAATTCCAGTATGACCATTTGATCAGTTACATAGTTTAACATTATCAACATAAATATTATTTTAATATATTAACCTAGTCTAATCAAAATAAGAAAACCTGAGGAACTAAAAATACTAGCTCCTATTTTTTTCAGGAATGTGTAGGGGGTGGTCCCCTGAAAAAGAAAAAATAAAGTCCTTCCAAATCGTGGAGGGGAGGGGGGCTTTAAATGTTTTATTTTTCAGTTTTTCGCTTATAATTCGAACAACAATACAAGTACGGAACTTTGGTTATTTGCCGACAGCTCGAAACCTAATACTGCTAATACTAAATAAATAAATACTGCTATCGGAGTATTCCTTTTTTTATTTTACTTCTAACAACATTAAAACCAAATTATGTTATATACACTTTTAATGAAGAAAGCTTAGTTTCGCCGTAATACCTATTCATATACAGAAAACTGCCTCTACAAAAAACAAAAAGTAACTTCAACAAATTATAGATTTTTATCATTACGTTTTGGGAATAAAAGTGATAAACAAAACGTATAGGTAATATGATTGGCTTTAAAACGATGTGTCTCATAACGCATAACGTAAAAACTATGGCTTCATAGAGAGCGTTGAAAGAGTAGTGGATAACGGTGCGCCGGTCCTAGCAGGGCCGTGCTGAGGTGCACTATTGCATATACTGCTGCTCATTTTCATGAATAGTCATTCAGTTGAAATGCAGCAACAATGTAATAACGCTTATTTTTAGGTTATTACTTCCAAAGTTCATTTTTTTTTTTTTTTTTTTTTTTTTTTTTTTTTTTTTTTTTTTTTTTTTTTTTTTTTTGCTATAATACTTTATAGTTTACTTGTATCACTGATATAGTACAAAATTTAGCATTTAGAAGATTCAACTCCAAAAATTAAAAGATCTGACTGCGTAAAACGTTACTTTTAGCACATATATACATAAAAAAGTAAAGCGAATTTGCAACACATGTTATTTTACTCCTCTCATTCCCATATCATAATTTTAGAGCTATGGGAGAGGGAAAAATTGAAGATTTTTTACTTGATGCAAGTCGCAGTTCTGCGGAATAACACCATTGTCGGTACTCATTTGGCTATAGCTCCGAAACTATTTGTCTGATTCAAATTTTTCTTTTTTTATATGAAAGCAGGTTAAATTTACTAATATAACTCATATGTTAAATTTTGATCTAGTACTGTAAAACACTCACGGAAGAATATTGAGAATCCCGTACTGTTGTGGAAAACTCTCCTAAACGTTTTTTTAGGCACATTTATCACAATAATTCCGGAACTATTTCTTCGATTTGAAATTTATTTTTTCCATCTGAAAGCTGTTTAAATTTTCTATAAGATCCTATTATATTAAATTATGATTGAATTCTGGGAAATACCTATAGCAGGTTTTGGTTGAGTTAAAGAGGTAGCTTACAAAACTACAATTTTATGTGAAAAAAATATTTTTCTATCTCGACTGAGATCTGAGAAATAGAATATATATATTTTTTAATGTATTTATTGAAATTTACAACTGTAATTTACAACAAATATGATACATCAAGTAAATGTGATGACATAGATAAAAATGACACGTCACTTGTTTTTAAAGCACCTACCCAATGGTAGCACTTATAAAGGTTCTTTATTATGAAGTTTTATATTAGAAGGCCCCGAGGCCATCTTCTTTTCAGGCGCCTCAGAGGATTATCTGGAATGGAATGAGAAGCAAGTTGTGATACTAATGGGTTTGAATTGTTGTGGAGTTTGCTATGAAAGAATAGAAATCTGGTTTGAGCTAAGTCATAAACGTAAGGTATATTAAGATCATTGAGGATAGTTTATTTGTGACGAAGTAAGGAGCATTTAGGATTTTTCTAAGGATTTTGGATTGTAAGGACTGGACAATCAAATTTAGGTTGTCTTTCAGCTTTCGATATGTATCCTTTATTTAGCTAAAGGATTTACCAACCAACAAACGTATTTTTTAATGCGTCGTTCAATTCTTCTATTAATGTTCACATTAGACCCCCTCTTATTTTTGACTCAATATGTTATAAATATCCTTGCAACTGTTGGATAAGACAAGCCAAACGTTCTCCCCACTGTACGTTATGAAACGCCCTTTCGACTGTTTTTTCACTCGCGTTATTAGATCCATAGAGAACATGGTCATACAAATTTAAACACTAAAGTTAAGTCAACTAAGTCTATTAGATCTGTTGAGTGTTTACGTAGTAAATAAGATTTATACATTTTAATTTGGCCAGGTTTCTTTGACTCTTCAATGGTTATTTCTATTTCCGCTTAAAAGCATTCGAAACGAATATCTCAAAGAAGTCAATGACCTAATTAAAATGTAGAAACAATATATTTTTGCTATTATTCGTGCAGGAAAGTATATTATATATGAATTGTGTTGAAGTTATCAAATGTATTCTTAAATTTAGCCAGGGGATATACATTTAGTGATATAAGATTCCAAATAAAAGATGAAAAATGTTTATTTGTATGAAATATATAAGGCGTGGAATTCCAAAGCCAGCTTCGATTTCGAATTTTTTTTATTTTTTTGTATTAATATTATTATTTCTACAAGACTATCTTTAGGCAAAAGGTTTTCTCAAATAGTAGTAAAAAAAAAAAATTCTCCTACCTAATCGAGTCTTATCTTTACATTTTTCGACCTGCTGTGAAACAGGTTAAAAAATGGACTAATGTGGTTTTGGAATTTTACGCTTAATATTATATATAATATGATATGAATAATATAAAAAAATAAGAGAAGAAGTTGAAAATGAAAGCCCAGTACAATAATTTATTTATTATAAACATTTTGAGTTAGAGAAACCCTGTTTTACATTCGAATTCATTAATTTAAGAAAATTGAGAAAAAAAAATTAAAGATATTAACAATAATTTTGTATCAGGAAACGTTCGAAGACGATAATAATAGAATCATTTTTTATTTATATGGTAAAACTGTGAAAGAACTATATTTTAGAAATGTAACGTCTATGTATTTTAAATTAAGTTTAGGGTTAAACCTTTTTTCTTTTACCACGTATAAAAATTTATTACAATTAGAGAAATTGAAAAAAATATATAAATTTTATAATTTTATTTGCTACAAGGTTGATCCAGCACACAGTGGGACGAAACGGTGTTTTTTCTAGACATCTCAATTTGAGCCTCTAAAGATTTTTGCATTGACTTCAAATTTCATATGGGTGTTTTCAAGGGTGTAGAATTCGAATTTGAAGTCTGTTTTTGCCGATCATTTCAAGATTTTGCTATGCTAACTAATAGTGTGTCCATAAAATCCAATTTTCGTTTGTTCCTGTTTTGATTCGAGGGATAATATTTTTTATGATTTTTGATGTGCCCTATCGAATTAAAAAAAATCTGCAAATCAATCAGTTTACCGATATGTATGTTATACGTGTTTAATGCCTTTTTAATCAATCGAAATTTCTAAAAATTAAATAAATCACGGTTTGTCGACATTTAAAAAAAAAAAAAAAAAAAAAAAAAAAAAAAAAAAAAAAAAAAAAAAAAAAAAAAAAAAAAAGAAAAAAGAAATAATTACCTAATATTTACAATATGCGAAAATTAACTATTTGCAAAATTTATATAACTAACTAGTTGTAATTAATCTATTCCGACTTCCAGCGATGATTTCAATAAAAAAAATTTGACTATCACTTCAAGCTATCAAATATGTATATCGATACCTACTGATGGGTCAGTTGCTGCGAATATTTTTTACAACAATAGTCATATTGTCATTTGCTAACAACTATACAATAACTAAGATTATTTGTGGATCACGTTGATAACATTTAATTTTTTTTTTCTTCTTTTTTTTTTTTTTTGTCTTTTTTTATTCATTTATATATTTTTTTTATTCAATTATCTTTTTTCCTTCAATCTTTATTCTATTTATCAATTATTTTATAAATTCATTCCATAATTATTATTTAAATTTCATCTTAACTTAAGTATTATTCTAAAAATATTTTATGTATTATTATAAAAGTAGTTTATATAAATATCTATTTAAATATGCGTTATATCGGGAAATATATGCATGAGAACGCGTAGAAATATGTGCACCTATTGTAAGGCGCCTATTACCATTACTGCAATGTGGAAAATCTTATAACTTAGATAATTAGAAAATATAATAACTAAGACTAGACATTTTTAAATTAACAAAATACAATTCTAAACTAAAAACTACAAATATTGTTTTGTTTTTCTTAACTGGAAAAAGTACAAATAAAAATAAAGGTTGATGGTTTAATTAGGTCGAATTAGAACATTAGAAGTATTCTAAACTATGCCTAACCACGGGTTAATTAATTAATTCGGCCTTATTCGGAAAATAATGGAACGTATTTATCTCGTTAAATACCTAAGTTAAAGTCTATGAAGTCCATTTTTTGGACAAATTTGGACGTTTTCTTCAACACGCAATAATGTACTCAAAACATCCTGAAAGTTACTCCAAATGTCATTGTTTCTAATTCTGTCTAATGATAAAACCATAACTACTAATTTTTTTTAGTTTGAAAAGACTTGTACGGACTAGAAAGTAATTTGTTATTTGAGATTAAGAGATATAATTATCAGTAAAGTTTAAAAAAAAAATTACAGGAACAACCATAATCATTAGATACGATTTCGTACATTTTTATGTCAATTTTCATTACCTTTTTATTTTAAACATTTTCACTACGCATTTCTGAAATATTACCACATTTTCTTATTCCTAAGAGCTTAGAAGATGATTGAAAGAGGTCGGAAATTGAAATAAAATAGTTTTAATTTTTCGTACATGTATGGAAATTCGGGCTATTCGTCCCACTGTGCGGCACCGCCCTTACCATCAGGCTGTCAGGGAAGTCTATGTTTAAGAAAAAAAAGCGAGAAGTGCAGAGTCCAGTAAGGCTATTATAAATTTAATATACCTATGAATACTGCTTACGGATATACAGGGTGTCCCAGACGTAGTGTAAAAAAAAAAAAAAAATGGGTAATACTGTATACTAAACGGGGTAGAATGGCGCAGAAACTAGTTTCATATCTCAATCTGTTGAGGAGATAGAATTTTTTTTGTTTTTATTTTTAGAATCTTTATTTTTTCTGAAAAATGGCAGTTTTCATACTTTGGTTTAGCGTAGAAACAAAAGCGATGATATTTTCTTAATCAACATCAAATTTTCTAAAATATGACATAGGTTTAGTTATTTTAAATTCACTTTTAGAGGGCCTTTTTACCCGCAAAACACAAAACATTTATTAAAACTTAAATTTTTAATATTATTTGAAAATTTCTCACTCCCCACTGGAGCACCCTTGAAGCCGTCAAATTTCCCAAAAACTGCAGAATTTAGTGAGATTTTAAGTGGTGTAACTCAAGATACACTTCACCTTTTAAGTCTAACAGAAGTTTTTCTAAAAAAAAAAACACGCTAGAGAATAAATACTTGATTGCTTCACGTACCTACTAGATTGAATAAATGTATTAGTTATTTTATCTCTTGTCCATATGCATGAGGGGTAAAGAGTTGTGAAGGTGGTAAGTCCTCCCTCCCCCTCCCTCTAGAATTTGGCCCCCCCCCCAACACCCTCTAAATAAGATTTTTTTTTTTTTTTGGGGGGGGAGGGGGGGGGGAGGGATTGCCACCTTCACAACTCTTTACACTACCAATTGGAAATTCGATTTGGAAAACTTTTTTTTATAAAAGTTCTATCAAAAATTTTCTGTATAGAACTTTAAACATAAAAAAACGTTTACAAGAAAGTGCCGATCAAAAGATTTTTGGAAAAATGTTTATTTATAAATATCCTATAGGCGAAGTTCTCGAAAGAACTTTACAATAAAATCTCTAAAAAAAAAAAAAAAAAAAAAAAAAAAAAAAAAAAAAAAAAAAAAAAAAAAAAAAAAAAAATTTGTTTTAAAAGTTCCTAACAAAAAAACGTTGAAGCTAGAAGAAGAAACTTTTCCAAATAAAATTACACAGTTTTTTTTTGGGGATATCCGATAATATCTCTTATGACGTGTGATTTTATATTTTTGTTCATCATGACATAATTCAAAATTAATTTATTTTTCATAAATAAAAATGCAAAATAAAACTGTGTTTATAAAATTATAAATCTTTTGCGTTTGTTTTAAGGTGGCGTTAGCTCCTCCTTTAAACTGCACAGGGCTATGTGGAAGAAAAAAGCGAGAAGTTATCCAACAAAATCCAGTAAGATTCAATTTTGCTTTATCGAAAATATTTAGAATAAAGAGGCATTACTTTTCAAATTTTAAAATTAATTTAACATAGAAAATATTTTAATAAGAAAGAGGGAATTGTCCCTTATAAGACATTTTAGAAATGATTCAGCACCAAAAAATCAACGTATAAAAGGGATTTTTTAAAATCTAAATACTTCCATATTTAATATATATATATATATATATATATATATATATATATATATATATATATAATATATATATATAGTATATAACATATTTAATATATATATTTAATTATATTCTTTTACAATGTTTAATTCAATGTATTTCTTGATTCTAAAATGGGACATTATTTCTTATTATGTAAAAATTAATTTTATTTAATTGAAAGAAACTTAAGGAACTATGTAAGATAAGAATCAGTACAAATCAATGTATGCAGAAGAATTATAATATATATTAAAATTATAATATTTATTATATTAACAATGCAATACATAATGCAAACAATAACAATGCAAAACAATACATTTCATAATTTTATTTGCTTTAAGGTTGAGCTGGCACCACCCTTACCATCAGCCTGTCATGGAAGTCTGTGTTCAAGAAAAAAGCGAGAAGTGCAAAGACCAGTAAGGCTATGATGAATTTAATATACCTATCAGAATATATATATATATATATATATATATATATATATATATATATATATATATATATATATATATTTCTAGTTTCTTAGGAATAGATTCTTATTCGACCTTTCGAGACTACATTGTTCTCATAACCATGAACCATGCCCTATGGTGAAAATACATTTTACAATGAAATTATATATATCCAGTTTAATACAGTCATAATCTTCATAATGCAAGGAAGGTTTAGCAATTATAAAATTTACACATTTCCTATTTAATTGTTAAAAAATTGATAAATATGTAGTGCGCAGTGAAGTTTAAAAATTGACCGATAGGTGACCAGTGCCATTCAAGAGATGTTACAAAGATACGGTGTTATATAGAGTTAGAAATTGATAAAAAAAATTGCTAATTTCTATTATACTGCTATCAAAAAACCTATAAATATGTGGTGTGACGTATGGATCCCACTTTATAAATCAAACGATACTTAACTGACACCATTCTGCAACAGAGTTTTACTAAAACTATTTAACTCATCGGAACCAAATTATAAATACATTATATTCATAGTTCTAGGAACGTTTACTCAATATTGCTCATTTAAATTTAATTTTTGCTAAAACTTTCTGAAACTATGAAATGATGTAATTTAGTACTGATAAGCTCAGAACAGATTACAGGTTACCATTGAAAACTCTATTTTACTACGTTTCGGTCGATTATCAAACTTCAATGGTATCCACATGTTGCACAAAATATTTAAATCATTTTGAATACTGTAACTGAATATAAGTAAATTGTATTATCAATTTCAAGCTCTATATAACACCATTCATTTGTAACTTCTCATATAGAATGGTGCTCGCTACCTGTCGGTTAATTTTCAAACTTCACTGTCATTTACATATTATCATTATTTTTTTTTTAGAACAAATTGATTAAAATCAGTACATTTTATTATTGCTACACCTTCCTAGAACTATAAATTTCATGTGGTTAAATTTTAGTACAGATTTAGTAGTTTTCGCGGTTATATCAATTTTAAATTAGAAGAATAAAATATGGAGGGAAAAATAATTTTATACGCATGATTTCTTCAGGTGGAGACACAGCCACCGCCGTCCTGTACAGGAAGCCTTTGCGGAAGAAAAAGACGAGAAGCTGCACAAGAAAGTCCAGTATGACCATTTGATCAGTTACATAGTTTTACATTATCACCGAACATATTATTTAAATATATTACCCATTAGTCTAGTCAAAATAGGAAAACCAGGGGAGCTAAAAAATACTAGCTCCGTTTTTTTTCAGGAATGCGTAAGGGGTGGTCCCCTGAAAAATAAAAAATAAAGTCCTTGCAAATCGTGGTGTAGCTGGAGTGGGGGGGGCTTTAAATAAAAAGGTTATTAAATTTCCTACAAGTATGGTTATATACATTTTTACGGAAAACAAGACCATTTTCGTGCTATCGGTTCCGGAAAAGTTGTAATTTTGAAACAAATTGTTTTTCACTCATGTTGTCTTCTAGATCCTCACATGTTCATTTTAGGGGAAAAAAGCATTTTAATTTGGCCAGGTTTCTTTGACTGTTTGATAGTTAATTCTATTTCCGCTCAAAATCATTCGAAACGAATATCTCAAAGAAGTCTATGACCTAATAAACAAAGTAGAAACAATATATTTTTGCTATTAATCGTGCAGGAAAGTATTATATATATATATATATATATATATATATATATATATATATATATATATATTTTGTGTTGAAGCTATCAAAGTGATATAAGATTCCGAATAAAAGATGAAAAATGTTTATTTGTATCAAATATATAAGGCGTGGAATTCCAAATCCAGCTCCAATTTCCAGATTTTTAAATTTTTTATTAATTAATATAATTATTACTACAAGACTATCTTTAGGCAAAACGTTTTCTCTAATAGTAGTTAAACCCCGGTATACAAAAAATTATTCCTTTATCTAATCTAGTCTGACCATTACACTTTTCGACCGGCTGTAAAACAGTTTAAAAAATGGACTAATGTGGTTTTGATATTTTACGCTTAATATAATATATAATGTGATATGAATAATAAAAAAATAAAAGAAGTTGAAAAAGAAAGTCCTAATTTATTTATTATAAACTTTTTGAGTTAGAGAAATCCTGCATTACTTTCGAAATCATTAATTTAAGAAAATTGGGGGAAAAAAATGTTTTATTTTTTATGTTTGAAGGGGATAATAGTAGAATATTTTTTCATTTATATTGTAAAACTGTGAAAGAATAGTCTCCTCAAATCCTAAATCCTAGTGGATTTATTTCTTTTAACTAGTTTTATTATTTATAACCTAAATTTATAATTTTTTTATTTATGTATGAACAATCTTATAATTATAGTCAATAAAATCATCACTAAGCATTATTGGGGAAGTAAAAGAGAACAAAAGTTGTAGGCACTCCAATATAAGGTTGCTAGAACCACAGTGTACCACAAGTCTTTGTACCTGGTTAGGGAATTATTCTTTATAATCGCTTATCATCTGCCTTAATTTTAACGTGGTTTTTCCTCATTCCTTCTTATATTTTGATGCACCCCGCATTTTTAAATATATTTACAATAAGTTTGCAGTTCTTTCGGTTATATAGGTTCAATTATTGTTTATTTTTATAATTTTTGTTAATATATTTTGTTACGTTCCAAAACAACAGATGCATTTGATTGAAATGTTATTTTAGATTTATTGTTAGAGGCTGTTCTAGTCATGATAGATGTAGATGCTGGCAAAAAAAAAAAAAATGTATAGAAATTATGTATTTTCGTGTTTCAGCCGAAGATGTTTATATAATTAATTTTTTTTTTTTCGCCAATATTTATATTTTATTATTCTACACTTGCCTATTAGCAGAGTATTCTTTAAAAATACTATAAAGTGGTTTTTTTTTTTAACCTAAAATTGTAAATATCACAGATGTGGATATCTAAACTAGATACATTAAATTCTACGGAAATATGAAACAAAACAAATTTTACAGAACCAAAATCAGATGATCCGCTGAGATTTGAGGTGGGGACCAAATTTTGTGTATTTTGGCACGCTACGTGTTGGCAACATTTGGTGCTACAGAGGGGACATTAGGGCAGCGTTAGCCTACTGCGTATCATGACAGATATTTTATACTGTTAATTTTAAAAGGTATAATGTTGATACATATCAGTAAGGTTAAGATATATATATATATATATATATATATATATATATATATATATATATATAATATATATATATATTTATTTATAATATATATTTCTGATATAATCTTTCTTCAATATTTTATATACAGGGTGAGTATCTCTTAGCGTAAAAAAAAAAATTGGGTGAAACTAGATCAAAAGTGTAGCCAAATGCCGCAGACCTCACCTTTCTATTCCAATCCGTTGCAGATATATGGTAAATAAACGATTTTTTGGAGGAAAGCATGTTTTTTACGATAAAAAGCTGTAATATCTCCATTTTGTTTAAATATTTTTCAAATATTGATCACATTTTCGGATTTAGCAATAAATTTCCTATAAGATCGGAGTAATTTAACCTTGAATTTTACAAACTTGGGACCTAAAAAATATCTTTATCTTCACCTAATTTAGGGAAGTTACAATTTCTTATAATACTTCAGCGCTCACTGCTTTTCATAAAAACAATCCACAAAACTGCAAAGCTCTCAAAAACTTGCAAATTTAATAAGCTTTCAAATGATATGTTAAAAGTAATGATTTTGTTTTAATTTCATGGAGAAATTTACTTTTGAAACCGAAAAAAACATGGTGTTCTCATTTAGCATACAAATCAGGTACTTTGGTAAATAAGACATTATGATAATCGCTTGATGAAAATCTGTATTTTAAATAAAAGAAACACTTCATTAGAATAAAAAGCAAAGAAAAAATATAATATTTATTGACATAAATTTTAGGCCAGTTCAGGTATTCATAATAACAACAGCGACTTTGACCTCTCTCAGTACTAAGCACATTATCGCTATTTCATAGTTATTTTCCTGTTTATTTGAAATGGGAGGGGATTATTGTTTATTATTTTATTTTTATTTTGATATAATGATTGAAAGTTTGATTTGGAAATTAAGAAGCTACAGAGATAAAAGTGTCACTATCATTAGAAAGACCCTTGCTAATATTGCTTATCCTTAGCTTGAGGGCCCATTTTATTTATTGGGATTATTTTTTTCTGTTTGGCAATACACCTGCGAAGATGGCAACGTTCACAAATGGTGAGTACGCTGACATACATTTTTTGTATGGTTTTTGTAATGGAAACGCGAGTGCAGCGCGGCGGGAGTACCAACTTAGGTTTCCAGATAGGCGCCTCCCCTCTACGATAGTGTTTTCACGAACTCATCAACGTTTATCTGAAACAGGTTCCGTTCATAAGTTACGTCAAGAATTGGGACAAGTTCCTCATGATGTTGAACTCGAAGAGGAAATTATTGATATAGTAAATGAAAATCCCAGTGTTTCATCAAGAGACTTGGCCCGTGAAATTGGTATCTCCCAAAGGTCAGTTATCAACATTTTGCACCGAGAACATTTTCACCCATATCATTTCACACAAGTACAAGGGCTAGAACCTAATGATCATGTACATAGAATACAATTTTGCCGCTGGCTTTTAAATAGAGACATTCAAGAACACCAGTTTCTGAGGAAAATTTTATGGACAGATGAGTCTCTTTTTACAAGGGAAGGAATTTTTAACGTCCACAACCGGCACTACTGGGCAGCTGAAAAACCCACATATGGTTCAAGAAGCATCTTTCCAGCATCGTTTTACAGTGAATGTGTGGGCTGGGATAATAGGGGACCGACTCATTGGGCCACATTTTTTGCCCAGCAGATTGAATGGAGAAAGTTATTTGGATTTTTTACAAAATATTCTACCACAACTTATTCACGACATTCCACTTGATGTTCAGCAAAACATAATATTCCAACACGATGGTGCTCCTCCACATCATTCGGCAGCAGTACGGGAATGGCTGAACCAACGATATTCGACCTGGATAGGTAGAAATGGTGTGATACATTGGCCAGCTAGGTCACCTGACTTAGCTCCAATGGACTTTTTTATGTGTGGGGCTACATAAAAAGCGAGGTATATGCCAGAGAAGTGACCAGCATTGAGGTCCTAAAGACGAGAATTCTGGAGGCCGGAGCCAAATTGCAACAGCGTCTGACTTTAGCAGTGACCGTAGGGGCTGTGAGAAAGAGAGCAAGAAGCTGCATTCGAAATAATGGAGGACATTTTGAAAATTTAATAAAATAACGGACTCTGGCGGCGCTTTATTGACAGTGATTCTTTTATTTTCAAATTAACAAATTTTTTCTTTGCTTTTTATTCTAATGAAGTGTTTCTTTTATTTAAAATACAGATTTTCATCAAGCGATTATCATAATGTCTTATTTACCAAAGTACCTGATTTGTATGCTAAATGAGAACACCATGTTTTTTCGGTTTCAAAAGTAAATTTCTCCATGAAATTAAAACAAAATCATTACTTTTAACATATCATTTGAAAGCTTATTAAATTTGCAAGTTTTTGAGAGCTTTGCAGTTTTGTGGATTGTTTTTATGAAAAGCAGTGAGCGCTGAAGTATTATAAGAAATTGTAACTTCCCTAAATTAGGTGAAGATAAAGATATTTTTAGGTCCCAAGTTTGTAAAATTCAAGGTTAAATTACTCCGATCTTATAGGAAATTTATTGCTAAATCCGAAAATGTGATCAATATTTGAAAAATATTTAAACAAAATGGAGATATTACAGCTTTTATCGTAAAAAACATGCTTTCCTCCAAAAAATCGTTTATTTACCATATATCTGCAACGGATTGGAATAGAAAGGTGAGGTCTGCGGCATTTGGCTACACTTTTGATCTAGTTTCACGACCCTCCCCCCCCCCCCCCCCCCCCACCCCCCTCCCCTCCCCCCCCCCCACCCCCAATTTTTTTTTTTACGCTAAGAGATACTCACCCTGTATTATATATATATATATATATATATATATATATAGATATATATATATATATATATATAATTCAGTTATTAGATGAACAAAAAGATGCTTAGAATGGCTAAGCTTTAGTTAAAATTATCAAAACATATTTTGAAAATAAAATAAAATAATTTAGGATATATATTATATCCTTTCTGATATAATCTTTCTTCAATATTTTATATATATATATATATATATATATATATATATATATATATATATATATATATATATATATATATATAATTCAGTTATTAGATGAACAAAAAGATGCTTAGAATGGCTAAGCTTTAGTTAAAATTATCAAAAACATATTTTGAAAAATAAAATAAAATAATTTAGACTAAGATCTCCGCAAAGACCGGGCGGACGGACCCGCTTGAGGATTGGGTAAAGGAAGTTGGCAACGTTCTCCCCCTTCTTTAGCGAGCCAGATGCCTTACAAACTATACGTTTGTTTGTTTCAAGGTGGAACTAACTCCTCCCATGCAACCTATCTGTATAAGCCATATAGGATCACTTTGTGGAAGAAGAAAGCGAGAAGTTAAACAAGAAATATCAGTATGATCACTTATTTATTACCTATAAACTTAATGATTGAGGGAAACTCTGTTTTTTTTTAAAAATAAATTAATATAAAAATATATATATATATATATATATATATATATATATATATATATATATTATATATATATAATTTTTTTTCAATAAACGACTCTTTCATAGGGTTACTATGGAAGAGAAGAGAAAGAAAAAAAATATATATATATATATATATATATATATATATATATATATATATATATATATATATATATATATATATATATATATATATATATATATATATGAGAACTGACAAGAAAGAATAGATGTACTAATATTATGATTTAATTAAGACTTTTTACAATTATTATTTCTTCAATTCACTTACTATTCACTAACTAATTATAATAAAGTAATATTAAATTTTTAAATGGGAAATAATCGAGAATGATAAGGAATTCCGAGACGTTGAAGATATAATCGATCATTGAAATTATCATAAGTCCTGAATGATCATTTGTTTACTATAAACTTTATGTGTGAAAATAATACCATTGAATACATTAATTTAGGGAAATAGGAAAAATTCTTTCACAGACGTATACAAACAGAGAAAATATGTGAAATGAAATAGGATACTATTTAAAAGTTTATTGAACAATACACATATTATACACATACTATTGAATACATATTATACATAATTTTCTTCGCATTTCAGTTGGAGTCACGTCCACCGGGCTGTACGGGAACTGCCAGCCTTTGCGGAAGAAAAAGACGAGAAGCTGCACCAGAAAGTCCAGTATGACCATTTGATCAGTTACATAGTTTTACATTATCAACACACATATTATTATAACTATTACCCCATTAATCCAGTCAAAATAGGAAAATCAAGAACTAAAAATACTAGTACCAATTTTTTCAGGAATGTTTAGGGGGTGGTCCCCTGAAAAAGAAAAAAAAGTCCTTCCAAATCGTGGCACCGCTGGAGTGGAGGGGGGCTTTAAATGCTTAATTTTTCATTTTTTCGCTTATAACTCGAAAACGGTGCCTTGCAGTGAAACATCTTTACCGTACAAAATGAGAGGTTATAAATTTGCTACATGTTTGGTTATATACATTTTTACGAAAAAAACAAACCATTTTCGTGCTATCGGTTCCGGAAAAGTTGTAATTTTGAAAGAAATTGTTTATCACTTATGTTTATGTATATTTTTGTCTTCTAGATCCTCACCTGATTATTTTACTGGAAAAAAGAAATAATGAAACTAGTACAGCATTAAATTCCCTCCAACAATATAATACCATCCATTTATTTATTACGAAAATGTCGCAACTTTACAGCACTTTTAAGATTTCAACGAAAAATTTTACTACCCCATTTAAATTTTTATGTTCAATTCAACGGAAACACGATCAGCTGACATTTTTACAACAGCTAAATTACACTTACAATTAGTAGGTCATTATAGGACTAATAAGTTCCATATTCAAAACTGAAGCGCTCAAACACTTCTTCCAGCGTTTCTCCGTTCAAACACATCTAATATCTCTGAAACTATTAGTTCGATACATGACTTTTTATTTCTATCAGAAAGCTGGTTAAATTTACTATTAGACCCTATACATGAAATTTTAATCAAGTCCCGTAAAATACCATGGTTTATGTTTTCATGTTCTGTCCATCTTGATGTAATCCAAAATTAATTTGATGTCAACTAAAACAAATAAACAACAGAATTTAATAAGTGTTACGTTTTCTAAGTTTGGTTGTTTTAAGGTGGAGAGTGTCCGCCGTAAAAATTGAAAGATTTAGTGCTAAAAACAGCCACACAAAATATTATTTAACAATTTTTCGAAGTGTAATGTTGTTTTTTTTATTTTATCTTATAAAAAATTCCATATCTACTAATTACTAAATACCTACCTACTGCTATTGATATTATTCTAAAAGTTTCAATTTATATGTAAATATGAATATTAAGGTATATATATATATATATATATATATATATATATATATATATATATATATATATATACACAGGGTGAGTACCTCTTATTGTGAAAAAATAAAACCCAACGATATACATGGATAGGTAGAAATGCCTTCCCCTGTAAAAACAGACTCATCCACCATAAAATCACCGCAAAAAGTGGTATTTTTTAATATCATCTACATTCAGAAGCTGACTGGCAAAATTGAGGTCTATGTTCATTATCGCTGGGTTTTAAACCTTATATTGAAAATCTAATAAACTAAATCCTAAATAATAATAATAAAAAATAAATGTAATAACATAAAATCCTCTGATCTGGGTCGCTTTATTGACAGTTTTCGTTTATTTCCTAATAAACGATAATTTTTCTTTGCTTTTTATTCCAATAAAGAGTTTATTATGTAAAAAATCACATTTTTCTTAAAAGATTGCCATAATGTTTTATTTACACAAGAAACTGTGTGTTTCAATTTGAGAGAAACACATTTCATACATTTTAAAAATAATTAAAATGTTTTTATATGAGCATTACATAGGTTTATAACAGATAAAAAAAATCTTCAATTTATAGATATATTTTGAATGAAAATAATTTTAGTCTCTCGACACTCGAACGACAGCTAAACAGACAATGTTTTGCCAAATAAAAAATCAAGTAATAATTTTATAATTGTTCAACCCATGTTGTATCATAAATATGGTCCGGCCCTAATGTCCACAGCTAAAGTTAGTTACTTGTTAGCAAATAGCCTCTGTATAAACTTAAACAATTAAGCGAAATATAAACTCAAAAAAAGTATTTGTTTCAATTATATTTAAAACACTATGGTTTCATTTCAGGGGCATTAATTCATTTGAGAAACAAAATTAAAATTCCATTTGTACCATCATTCACGTCATATTTTTTGTATTATTTACTAGTTTAAAATAAATTTTAATCATTATATTAGAGATTCATTTTTTATTTTATTTCCCAGCTAAAAAGAAGTCTCTGTGTAAATCAAACAGCTTCAATTTGCGGTTGATCCAGTGAATAGTCCAGTATCATAAAATGAAGGAAAGGTGGAGGAATAAAAGCAACAATATAATGTAAAAAAAACGAAATAAAAATAAATAATTACGAATGTCTAATATTTGTTGTCCAGGAGCATTCAGCATGTTCTATAATTAAAATGCCATCTACACCAATAAATAATATATAAATCGTGATCTCCTTTATGTAATATACTATGTCCAAATAAATTTTGACAGTTAAATTAGAGGATCTGAAATATTTTTACTCTTTTTTTTTTTTTCAGCTACAAAAAGATGGCTGTAAAGGTCCATTAGGTTCATTGTGTGGTTGATCAGAGGATATAAACCGAAGAAAAGGTGGAGGAATATAAAGCAACAAGAAAATGCAAAAAAAAAAATAAATAAATAAATAAACCAATAGTTACAACTAAAATATTTGTTCTACATGGATAGCATGCTATTCACACCAAAGAATCTTTAACAATCCTGGATATGGTCAAATCCCAAATAATACCTAATTCAATAAAATATAAATACCTACATGAACCTATTATCAATTATACAATTAAATAACAACCACTATAACACATTCTAGAACATTTTCTGCAGGAGATGAAAATGTGAACAATATTCTTATTTCCTTTAAACATAGGTTTATGTGGAGTAAATATGTATCAAATAAAATCGCAAATACAATTTCATTAAAATATTTTTAAATATATATATATATATATATAATATATATTATATATATATATATACCTATACCTAAAGAACCTATTTTAAAAATTCTGCATACACCTTGTTAAAAAGCATGTCATATGAATATAACGTTTCATATAACTCTTCTTTCAAATATAAAACAAAATTTTGAAATATTAATTAACTTTGCAACAAAAAATAAACTAATGCAACTGAAATAAATGAAACAGTTTTAAAAATAAAATGAGAGTAATTAAACAAATATTGCAAACAAAAACAGAAAAAAAATAATAATCTGGAGTGTTAGACCAACTCTCAAGAACAAGTTCAAATGCAAAACGCCTTCCAACTTCAATTAAATCAAAAGTATCACTTTTTTCCAATCTCAACCAAACCAACAGGACAGCCAGAGAATGCGAGGGAGAGAGAGGGATAGAGAGAGAAAGAGGGATAGAGAGAGAGAGAGAGAGAGAGAGAGAGAGGGAGAGAGAGAGAGAGAGGGGAGAGAGAGAGAGAGAGGAGAGAGAGAGGAGAGAGAGAGAGAGAGAGAGAGGGGAGAGAGGAGAGAGAGAGAGAGAGAGAGAGAGAGAGAGAGAGAGAGAGGCTTCCTTTTAGGATTATAATTCCTAAATCAGTCTTCAGTAAGTTACTCAGATATTTTTGTGTGAATGGCATCTGCCACAATGCCGCATACATATTCACATACATAGTGGAAGTTAAAATTATGGTTCAGATAAACGAGTATCTATTAACAGATAGAAATGGCAAGTAAGAAATACAAGTTTAGGATAGTACGAGAACTAAGGTAATAGGTATGAATGTTGTTACTAGTACTGTAATAAGTATGCAAGTATCTCGTCACTGTTACATCTGAATATCGGTAGCAGGGACGCCGCGCCGCACAGTGGGGCAAAACGTGGAAAAAACCCTAAAATCTTATGATTTTTGTTTTTGTTTTTTTCATTTTTTGTATACCTAAATAAATGTAGCATAAGGTTGTGGAACTGATTTTTCGATTATTTCATTACCAGGATCTGTACACGTCCTTAAAGTTCCCCTTTTCTGGACTTGAGAAAATAACACGGTTTTGAAGCTCTGTTAAAATAATTTTTTATGAGACTGAATTTTTAGCAAAAATTTTGTATAACCCTTTGAACTTCACTATTGATGCTTACTGGTTTATGGACGATTTTTATTTTTTAAATGTAGCCACAACCTTGACTGTCAGGAATTTTTAAAGTTAGCTGTCTCATAAATCTAACTTATCTTCATTTCACTCGGTCTTTCAAAAAAGCTACACCGAACTAGGCTCTCTTTAGGGGTTCAAATTGAAGTACAGGTATCTGAGAAACTGTGTTATAAATATAAATCCCGGCTTCGGTCATATTTGTTCAGGGGTTGAGTTTATGTGCTATTTTTCGTTATACAGAAACTAATTTTTAGAAATAATTTTTTTTTTTTTTAACTAGGATGTGAAAATTGGCTTAATATATATGTATATTTTGTTTTTTTAGTAGGTTCCATTTAAAAAATATAATATATATATATTTTTTTTTTTTTTTTCTTTATCCATTGTAAAATGATCTGATATGATTTCTGGTTTTCTATACACAAATAACTAACTCATAACTCTTCTTGAGAGACTTAGAACTGGAATATTGCAGAAAGATTAATTTTCAAAAATAGCTCTTTAAATTAAAAAAAAAAAAATCAATTGAAAATGAAAGTTTTGGACTTTCGACGATCCATTCATGGGGTTATTATTTGTATCACTGAGTTCTAATTATTATATACCTTAGTTCTCTTATGAAGATTATCATATTTATTTATTTTATTCTTTTATATCAATGGCTAGGATATTCTACCTCTGGAATTATTTTCGCTCTATATTTATAACTAAATTCAGAGATTTAAAATCAAATTATAAAAAAAATGTTTTTTAAAATGTGTTTTATTAATATATATATATAGTATATCTATATATATATATATATATATATATAATATATATTATATATATATATATATATATATATTTTTTAAATTTATAACATTTTAAAACTATCTGATTCTAATGAATACAAATCTATTAAAAACAATTCAAGAATCATTTATAATGAAAATACATTAAAAAAAAATAACGGAAAAAAATACCACTATGATAAAAAAGATTTTGATTACTTGTATAAAACTAGTATATCAAAACACAGAACTAATAGAAAATTGTTATATTGTACAGATGCACATGAGTTTAATAGTAATACAGTAATAACATATTCATCACTAAGCTCTTGTGGCTTTAAAACTGACGGTGAGCTATAATAAACATTACAGAGAACATCATTCCAGAAAGTTCTCTCGAACAGCAACAAATGAAGATGTTTTTCGTGTTATGGTGACTTCTGATCCCGTGATAAGTAATTTAAGACCGGATTATAAAAAAAAGAAGAAGTTCTCATTAAATGATAAAGATTCTCATTTACTGTTGTAGAAATATTTTATTTATTTACTTTTATAGTCAATACCTTCTATTTTTTTATCTAATCTTTTTTCTTATTTTTGATATGATTTTTTTTTTTTTTTAATCATTAGTTCATTATTTATTATATTAAAAAAATATGAAGATCAAACTTCTTTGTTTATATAAGATTGATAATTGTAAATAACTGTCCAGTCCATTCAATAGAGCTCAACTGAAATTACTTTGTAAAACTTATACGTAACATTTTTCAAATTATATTAAAAAAATTTCAAAACATTTTTAATTATTTCCAAATATAACTTAATAATGAATTTTAACCTAATTCACAGGAATTTTGGATCTTTAATAGAGCTATATAGTAAATTTCATTCAATTTAGCACCTAAAAAACATATAAAATAATAACAAACTTGAGTTTTTTTTTTATTTTTTATTTTCAAACTAAAAAACATGGCATAAAACATAGTTTTCTATTCAGCAGCTTTGATAGCATATACATATACTCAAACCTGCTTTATTAATTTTTTTTTACTTTTGTTCTTAACGTTTGACCCTATCTGATCACCTGATGAAGCTGATTATGGGGGGGGGGGTTTCATTCAATTCAACACCTCATGAAATATATAATTCCAAAATTTCAAGCTTATAGCACGAACCGTTTAGAAAATATGAGGTTTTTACCCATTTTGGGCCGTTTTGCCCCACTGTGCGCCGTTCAGTCAGCCCATACCTGTTACAAAATAACAGGTCCAGTATTTCTGAACCACCACTAGTAACTTTCTTCTGTATATATGTAGGGATGCGACGATCTATCACACACTGGAATTCTGTGCAAAGCTGCAAAGACATCAGCTTCTACCCTAGGTAGCCATGGCTAATAAAAAAGACAATTAAAACCATAATGTCTGTCTTTCTCCAAAAAAACATTGCTGAGGATAAGCGAGGATAGGGTTTTAAAAAACTGGTTTCGTACATGTTCATTGGGAACTTCGACTTATAGAGCCTCCCGTAATTTCCCAATTTGACACGTTTAGTCTCGGGAGTTGTGTAGATAAAAATTTTACTTCGAGTTAAAGATTATTGGTTCGAGAACCAATTACATTACATCGTACAAACGTTTATCGTGAAATGAAGTTCACTTTGACTTACCGAGTTTTTTGACTTAACGAGTATCGACTTATCGATTTTTGACTGTAATTATAATATTTTTTATCAGTGATTAAAATTGTTTATAATAAAAACAAAAAAATGCAGGCCGATGCAACTGAACTTCTTGGAATAAAATGGTCTTGGGAATCACATGGCTCGAGTTTTAAGAATCAACTTAGGGCCAGAAAGGTTATCGGGACCGGCTTTCCTCGTAGGCACATTTGTTTCGAGGGGTATCTGTAATTAACAGATCGCATTTGTTGACATGTAGCCATTAATTACAGTAAACGTTCATTCACAAATGTTTGTTTAATTTGAACATTTCATCTCCATGTAATTATAAAATACGTCATTTTACTATCTCAGGAACTTGAACAAATCCGCTTTGCTTCATCATTGAGAGAAATAAAAAATATATAGAGAATAAATTCATTATTATATTATAATTATCCAATTACACAGTTCTACAAAAAATAAAACTTTACTCCCTTGAGAAATTGGTCCTGATTTTTAAATTTGTATGTGTGCTGAATTCGAATCTGAAAGAAAAAAAAATATATCTAGCATTATTTTTTGAGAGATCGTATTTTTTTTTTTATTTCATTTTTTAACACTCCCATGAACATTTTTTGTGACTTTTATTACAATTCGAATCAATAGTAAAAAAAATTTTACCAAGCACTATCATTTAGAGATTGGAGGATGTTAAAAAGAAAAAACAACAGAAATAGCACTTTTTTCATATGAGGTGCCTAATCACAAAACGTAGCAAATCCACAGAAAATCGAAATTGAGTTTTATACATCGTTCGATCCAGCTCCTTGACACGCAGAAGGCTGACTTGGTTTTAGGTTTAAAAGCAAAGAAAAAGCTGTTCAAATTTACAATTAAAAATCACGTACTGTTGCAAAAGGGAGTAAAACCATGCCTATCACAGTACCAAAAGGGAGTATCTCACAATATGACTGACATATTATGCATATTATTTGTCAGATTTAGGAGACATAAACGAGGTGGAGGAAACAAAATTAGCTGTTTAGAAAAGTTACCTGTTATTGTGATCGTAATTACTATTGACTAGTCCTTTTTTTAAATTATATTTCATTTTTTTGTCTGTTAAACTAAACTAATAAATGTTTTTAAACATTACAAAAAAAGTTTTCAGATAGATATTTGTTTTGAATTTTAAAGTTACCTACTAAAAAACAGAGTCAATAATATTCTGGTACCACTACGTAGTTCAATACTTTATTGTTTTAATTCCGTTCCTCAATACTATAAAAAATAATCGCATTTATGAATACAAATATTTTTTAATGATAAATTGATTTTAACCATTTTCAAAGAAGTTTTATTAAAAGTCTGTCTAGAAGTAAGATGAAGAATAATAATTTGTTTGGGAAAATATGTATTGTGATTACATAGACTAGTCCATGTATGTACATATATTGTTTATTACTTTACTATCCGTTTTTATTGTTCACCAAGCTAATAAGTAACATATTTGGTCATAAAATCATTTTTTAATCCATCATTTCAATTCTATAAATCAACTTAGCAGATGTATTTATTTCATTATCAAAAAGGAGTAAGTCTCAAACTGTTGCCAAACGGAGTAAGTCCCCAAAACTGATGCAAAACGGAGTATGTACAGAAGAAAAACCAATTTAAAAAAAAAAACAAAAAAAAAAAAAACTGGTCAACAGGGGCTCGCATAACGCTTGCCTAACTAAAACCATCTATTTTTCTGCTAATTATAGAAGACAAATTACATTCATATCAATTGGGCATCATATTGCTATGGTTTTTGGTTTCTGGTGAAAAAATTAGAAATTTGGTTTTGCTACGTTTTGCAACTGGACGCCTCATATATTGTTATAACACCTTTTTTTTTTTTTTTTTTTGTGAAAAACAGTAATCTATACTATTATATATAAGAACAAGCAATTTTTCGTTTTTGATCACTAACCGCGAAAACTACTAAATCAATCTGTACCAAATTTTAGCCACATCATTTTCATAGTTCAAGAAAGGTTTTGCAATAATCAAATTAAAAAAATTTCAATTAAACTGCCATAAAAAAAGCGATAAATATGTGGTGCGCAGTGAAGTTAGTTAATCTACCGATAGGTGGCGAGCACTGTTTCAGAGAGGTTGCAAAGGTACGGTGTTATATACAGCTAAAAATGTATGATAAAATTTATTTATTTTTAGTTTAATTGTTATTTAAAAAAACTACAAATATATGGAGCGACATGTGGATCCAGTGTAGTTTAAAAATCGACCGATATGTAGCAATTCTGCTACAGAGTTTGCTATGGTAAAACAATTAAATCCAACTGTACCAAATTTTACCTACAACATCTTTATAGCTCTAGGTAGGTTTGTAATAATATCTTTTACTATAATAATAATTAATTGAATTGCTATTAAGTTGAATTTAAATTAAATTAAGATGGATAGTGGTTCAAGTTCATCTCTTAATATGAGAAAAAACTGGTGTGTCAAAAACTAGATTAAGAAATACTTCAGAAAACATTCTTATGGACTTACTTTAATGAAAATAGGCAAATCATACAAATCTTCATCGTACCACCATAACATTCCAACAAACATTCCAACAGTACTTAGCACTCCGACCAAAACACACTCCACATCCTCGTTCATTTATTAAATACAGCAAGGGTAAAAAACACGATTGGTAGGTATTAATTCACTTTCAGTAATTTTATCAAAAATAGCTACTTACTTGAATAAAAATAACCATTGATAACTATACTGGGCACGCATTTCGGAAAACATCTGCATCCTTAATAGCTGACGAGGGAGGTGATATTTTACAGATAAGGAAAGAAAAACACGGAGGCTGGAAGAGTACTAGTGTGGGTAGAAGGTTATGTAGACCGATCAATTGGCGCTAAAATGAATACTGCTCAGCTGATATTACAAGGAGGTTCACAAACCCATAAGCAATTGTGTTGCCAACAGTTCAAATTCTAATTCAAATACCCATTTCAGCAATAATCTTAACTTCAATTCAAATAATTCAAATTAACCATTTATTTCTAACGCCTATAATTGTAATATTATAATAAACATTTATAATAAATAATGACATGAGTACTTGTATTGCTACCTGAATAAAATTTATAAAAAAATTTTCATATATATTTTTTTTTTTTTTGAACGGTTGCAGAAAAAATGTATTATTTAACTCTAGTATAAAGAATTTTACTCACTCTCGGCAATTTTCAGCACTCGCTTCGCTTCGCTCGCTCGTGCGTGTAAACCTAGCCTCGAGTGAGTAAAAGTACTTCTTTACACTCTTGTAAATAACTATTAATAGTGAGCATAATTAATGTGTATATTTTTTCCCGTGTTTCCCGTTGTAGTATCAAATAGTAGTCGGCAAACATCTTCTCATTGCATTTACCTTACCACTATACCTTTTTTTTTCATTTGGGCTATCTCTTGTGTGTTCATCTAAAACGCTCTCAAGTTGGGAGGGAAGGAATGCAAATGGGAATGCAAAAAAAAAATGAATTTTTGAAGACACGTTGCAACCCAGGCCTTATAAAAAACAAATATTCAATGTCATTTATACAACAAAGCCTACTACTACTTATGCTCTCCATTTTTTTTTTAAATTTTATAATACTTTATAAAAGTTTCAAAATCAAACAGGTTTTTTAATTTTTGTTAATGCTTTGAAACAAGCATAACATTACACAGTCTTATTTAGACATACGGAGTTGAGATCTAGGGATTTACCAAATCACCTAATTCATCTTGTATCCAATTATTTCAATCCAAAATGCTTTGGAGAATCCTTAATGAACTTTAATTTATCACAAACAAACTTATCCAAAAAGATCTTAATATTCATTATGTTTCTGACTTAGCCCAAACCAGATGCCTATCCTTTCATAGAAAATTCCCTGATCATTCAAATCCATTAGTATAACAACCCGCTTCCCACTCCATTCCAGATAATCTTGCGAGGCGCCTGAAAAGAAGATGGCCTCAGGACCAAAATCAGACATCAAATTATTTCACACTCGAAATCAAACAACTTATCAAATGCATCTTTTGGTGAAATATAAAAGTTTTTAACTTATATTATCTATTTACATTTTAGTTTTTGATAAATGTTTCTTTTCTTAACCAAAATGTACTTTAAAAAAAAAAGGTATATATATATATATATATATATATATATATATATAATATATATATATATATATAAATTTTACTGTCAATATCTCCCTCACTGGGAAATACCTATAGTTCATTGATATATCTATCTAAAATCTACTTCTTTTCCAAATTTACATTTAAGAATTAAAAGGATCAAATTACTTCAATAATTAATTTAAATAAATTAACGAATAACGATTATTCAAAGTAAATAGCGTAGGAGAGAAAATATGTGTTTTAAACGTGACTTGTTTCATACAAACCTATATGGCTGCTACGAGCAAATGGTAAGTCCTAGCAAAAAATTATATATAACAAAAAAAATTCTCCATTAAATTTCTGATGAGAAAAATTTCGGCAAATTTTCCAAAACGAGTTAGAGCGTGTGAAAATGTTAAAATTTTGAGTGGAAAAAAGTTATAAAAAAAAAAATAAATTATTGACACCATCCAAAATACATATCCATACCAAAAATCACATGAAAAAAACTAGTTGATATTTTTTTCCTAAGTAGTTTTTCATTTTTAAACTTTTCATTTTATTATTTAATACAACAGTGTTTAATAAAATATGTTAAATAGCAATGAAAATAAAAAGTGTATTCTGTTCAAATTCTGCAACTCAACACACACACAAAAAACAAATAACAATAACTAATTTAATTGTTTTTCGAATTCAGTATTGCATTTTTAGTTGAAACATTATTATACCATAATAAAAAAACAATAATAAAATATAACTACTTTAATATTTTATTTATTTACTTTTTTTTCTTTTTCCAGCTTAAAAATAAACTAAAAAAGAGAGATAACATACCTTATTTGATCATGTCAAAACCACCAAGACAAGTTTCTAAAATTTGCATTTTTTTTTTTTAAATACAAAAACATTGATTACTTTAGTAATTGACAGGTCTTTGAAATAGAAAGTGATACGAAATCTTAAATAAAAAGCAGACACATAATGACGTTTTGGGAAAATTCAAAAATTAATCAAAACAGTCAACAGGTCATCGGTTAACATAGAGGGAGAAAAAATATTGGAAGACTAAAAATCACAGACACCCAAGAACTTCCCGATTCCCCCTTCAGTTCGTCCAATATATAAGACCAGCACGACACACACACAGCACACTCGAAGGAGACACAAGGTAAGCTTGCAGTATCTTACTATTCTCTTAATATATACTAATATTTTTGTTATAATATTAAATACATTAATTAAACTTTAAATAAATGTTATTATCATCCGTAAAATTAGAACGTAAAAGATTTTTTTTTAATTTTATACTTTATTTTATAAAAACGTAAAAAAGTAGAACATCTATTTGATTTATTAGTTGATTCTGAATATAATGATTTTGGGAAAAAAATCTTTTTGATTAATTTAAATCTACAGGCCTGAGTTACAAAAGTATTCAAAAACATCCCCCTTTTAGCCTAAAAGCCTTCACGTAAAGTACACCTATATAAAATAATGTGATCGACTTAAATCACATAAACCCAAAAAATAACTAAGACTGTTATTAACATTCGATTAAATATTATATGTCTTTTTCTTATTGTTTGGGAAAATTTGGCCAAGCAGTAACAGGTTTTCCATTAAAAAAAATAGTTCATTCACTTCTTGCGGATTCCTTTATCATTATTTCAGAAAATGGATATTTGTATATGATTTGTAGGTATTTATTATTAAGAAAAATAATAATGATTAATTTTAAAAGTTGACTTTGTTTTCTTAGTGCTTTATATAAATATAAGTATTATATATAATTTGTATATATCGTAATATAAATAGATAATTTTCATCAATTTTAGAATCAAGGTGTATCACAACTTTGCCTAAAATGAGGATTAACTTAGCTATATGGGGAATAGCACTCTTGTGCACTACTATCTGTGCCTTCGAACATAGCGATACGAAGAGAGATCTGGAAGCTGTAGAACAGGTAAAGAATATTATATTATATAAATCTATGTTCATTATCATTGTCATTAACCAATTATAAAAAATTTATATAATAAATCAGTATTATAGTGATATAACTTTGCAGTATGTCGACAAACCAGACTACAGACCAAGACCATGGCCTAGACCACGCTATGTAAAAAGGAATCTCGAAGCAGTAGAACAGGTAATGATCTATCATAAAAACAATTATTAATTTTAATCACGTATCACATAATATATGAATTCAGATTAAATGTTTTCAGTCTGTCGACAAACCAGACTACAGACCAAGACCATGGCCTAGACCAAACTATGCAAAGAGGGATCTCGAAGCAGTAGAACAGGTAATGCTCTATCATAAAAAAATTATTAATGTTAAATCACGTATCACAGAATATATGAATACAGATTAAATGTTTTTTCAGTCTGTTGACAAACCAGACTACAGACCAAGACCATGGCCTAGACCACGCTACGTAAAGAGGGATCTCGAAGCAGTAGAACAGGTAATGGTCTATCATAAATAAATTATTAGTTTTAAATCCCATATCACAGAATATATGATACTGATAAATGTTTTCAGCCTGTAGACAAAACCAGACTACAGACCAAGACCATGGCCTAGACCACGCTACGTAAAGAGGGATCTCGAAGCAGTAGAACAGGTAATGGTCTATCATAAATAAATTATTAGTTTTTAAATCCCATATCACAGAATATATGAATACTGATTTAAATGTTTTCAGTCTGTCGACAAACCAGACTACAGACCAAGACCATGGCCTAGACCACGCTACGTAAAGAGGGATCTCGAAGCAGTAGAACAGGTAATGATCTATCTAAATAAATTATTAGTTTTAAATCCCATATCACAGAATAGATGAATACTGATTAAATGTTTTCAGTCCGTCGACAAACCAGACTACAGACCAAGACCATGGCCTAGACCACGCTACGTAAAGAGGGATCTCGAAGCAGTAGAACAGGTAATGGGTCTATCATAAATAAATTATTAGTTTTAAATCCCATATCACAGAATAATATGAATACTGATTAAATGGTTTTCAGTCTGTCGACAAACCAGACTACAGACCAAGACCATGGCCTAGAACCACGCTACGTAAAGAGGGATCTCGAAGCAGTAGAACAGGTAATGATCTATCATAAAAAATTATTAGTTTTAAATCCCATATCACAGAATATATGAATACTGATTAAATGTTTTCAGTCTGTCGACAAACCAGACTACAGACCAAGACCATGGCCTAGACCCACGCTACGTAAAGAGGGATCTCGAAGCAGTAGAACAGGTAATGATCTATCATAAATAAATTATTAGTTTTAAATCCCATATCACAGAAGATATGAATACTGATTAAATGTTTTCAGGTCTGTCGACAAACCCGAACTACAGACCAAGACCATGGCCTAGCCACGCTACGTAAAGAGGGATCTCGAAGCAGTAGAACAGGAGTAATGCATCTATCATAAAAAATTATTAATTTCGAAAATCACGTATCACAGAATATATGAATACTGAATTAAATGTTTTCAGTCTGTCGACAAACCAGATACAGACCAAGACCATGGCCTAGACCCACGCTACGTAAAGAGGGATCTCGAAGCAGTAGAACAGGTAATGGTCTAATCATAAAAAATTATTAGTTTTAAATCCCATATCACAGAATATATGAATACTGATTAAATGTTTTCAGTCTGTCGACAAACCCAGACTACAGACCAGGACCATGGCCTAGACCACGCTACGTAAAAGATCGGGATCTCGAAAGCAGTAAACAGGTAATGATCTTATCATAAATAAAATTATTAGTTTTAAATCCCATATCACAGAATATATGAATACTGATTAAATGTTTTCAGGTCCGTCGACAAACCAGACTACAGACCAAGACCATGGCCTAGACCACGCTACGTAAAGAGGGATCTTGAAGCAGTAGAACAGGTAATGGTCTATCATAAATAAATTATTAGTTTTAAATCCCATATCACAGAATATATGAATACTGATTATATGTTTTCAGTCTGTCGACAAACCAGACTACAGACCAAGACCATGGCCTAGACCACGCTACGTAAAGAGGGATCTCGAAGCAGTAGAACAGGTAATGATCTATCATAAATAAATTATTTAGTTTTAAATCCCATATCACAGAATATATGAATACTGATTAAATGTTTCAGTCTGTCGACAAAACCAGACTACAGACCAAGACCATGGCCTAGACCACGCTACGCTTAAAGAGGGATCTCGAAGCAGTAGAACAGGTAATGATCTATCATAAAAAAATTATTAATTTTAAATCACGTATCACAGAATGTATGATTAATGATTAAATGTTATAGTCTGTCGACAAACCAGACTACAGACCAAGACCATGGCCTAGACCACACTATGTAAAGAGGGATCTTGAAGCAGTAGAACAGGTATTGGTCTAATATGTAAATTTAAAAAAGATTTAATTTTAAATTATGTATCACTAAATGTTTGATTAATGACTACTGATTAAATGTTACAGTCCGTCGACAAACCAGACTACAGACCAAGACCATGGCCTAGACCAAACTATGCAAAGAGGGATCTTGAAGCAGTAGCAAAGGGTAATGATCTATCATAAATAAATTATTAGTTTTAAATCCCATATCACAGAATATGAATACTGATTAATGTTTTCAGTCTGTCGACAAACCAGACTACAGACCAAGACCATGCCTAGACCACGCTAGTAAAGAGGGATCTCGAAGCAGTAGAACAGGTAATGATCTATCATAAAAAAATTATTAATTTTAAATCACGTATCACAGATGCACTGATTAATGATTAAATGTTATAGTCTGTGCCGACAAACCAGACTACAGACCAAGACCATGGCCTAGACAAACTATGTAAAGAGGGATCTTGAGGGAACGCAGTAGAACAGGTATTGGTCTAATATGTAAATTTAAAAAAGATTTAATTTTAAATTATTGTATCACTAAATGTTTGATTAATGACTACTGATTAAATGTTACAGTCCGTCGACAAACCAGACTACAGACCAAGACCATGGCCTAGACCAAACTAGCAAAGAGGGATCTTGAAAGCAGTAGAAAGGGTAATGACCTATCATAAAAAAAATTATTAATTTTAAATTAGGTATCACAAAATGTTTTGATTAATGACTACTGGATTAAATGTAACAGTTCTGTCGACAAACCAGACTAACAGACCAAGACCATGGCCTAGACCAAAACTATTGAGAGAATGATCTTGAAGCAGTTAAAACAGGTAAGGATCTATCATACAAAAATAATAATTTTAAATCATGTATCACCGAATATAACGACAACTGCTTAAATGTTTCAGTAACCACAGGTCAGTAAACCAGGACCACAGGCCAGAACCACGACCATGGATGCAAATTTGTGACTGACTCGCGTTAAGAATGAATTAAAAGGAACAGATCCATCAATAAACTACTTAAAAAAACTATTTATGCAGCCGATGTTTGATTGCAGCAATATGTTTTAATAGTTATATTGATTCATTTTATGTACTTTATTTTGTATATTGTAACATTTTTAAAAAATATAATAATTTTGTTATAAAAAAGTATGTTTCTATTGTTATCCATCCTTGGGGTTTTATTGAATTTTAACATGAAGGAGTTTTGCGACT